>JAJQXH010000020.1:1310000-1342500 GCA_022343465.1 Oscheius sp. G VE-2021
GGATAAAAAGCTAAAAACTTCAACTAACCTTAGAAAGCGCCGTCCACCCAGCCAGCTGAACTGCATTCCTCCGATGAGCCTTCAATTCCTCCACCGCTTCTGCCTCATCATAAAGTTTCCGGAATGGCACTCCAATTAGCTTAATGTAAGAGCCTCCTGAACTTGAAAAGTTAAAGAGAACTTCTTTTCCTTACCTCTGCTTCCAATGGGAGGTCCTCTTGTCAAAAGAAAGACATCGCATCCCATTCGATGGAAATCGTGCATTTTGTTGTAGAGCTCAAGGATGTGTTGAGCCACCTCCGGGTTTGAAAAAGTTCTGAATAATTAATTAAGTATTTTAAAATGATTTTAATTGGTTAAAATGTAATTTTAAATAATTTAAAAATTTAATATTTTTTTTAAATTCAATTGGTTAAAAAGTATTTTAAAATGATTTTAAATTGTAAAAAAAATAATTTTAATTTTAAAGGGTTACTTGACTATGACGACAAGAACCATCTCGAAGGGGCTTCCCTGAACGTAGTGGATGATTGTTCTGCTTTGGACGCCTAGTTCCAGAAGCTCTTCGCCCGCAGCTAAAATTTTGAACTTTAAAGTTTTTTTTAAGAAATAAAACCTTCAGGACTGTTCGTGGCGGGACCAATTTTGGCATCGAGTTCTTTATCGATTTCTTCTAGCATTGCGTCGTAGTTTTTCACTTGGGACTCGAAATTTTCGACCATGGCGGCTGAAAAAAATCGTTTAAAGATAGTTCTCTCTTTCTTTCTTTCTTTCTCTCTATCTCTCTCTCTCTCTCTCTATATATATATATATATATATATATATATATATATATATATATATATATATATATATATATATATATATATATATATATATATATATATATATATATATATATATATATATATATATATATATATATATATATATATATATATATATATATATATCTCTAAGAATTGCTACAACATATTGCATAATTTTGCCGAAACTTTGTCAAAAAAGTGACAGGATTCCAAAAAATATCTCAGACTTTTCGATCAATATCGATTTTTGTCTCGCGTTATTGTGCGCGCGTCCCGGTTACGGTATCTTGGTCAAACCACATCTAAACCCAAGCTTACAGTACTTTTTAAAAATGAAATCACGATTTTTAAAAAAAGTTTGTAAAGTAGGTCAACAAAAAATTTCGATGATTACCAACAGTATTGGGCAAAAAACCTAGTTTTTGAGTCACTTTTTTGACGATTTTGGGTCAATTTGGTAGACAAACCACCTACTTGATGGGTTTTTACGCAAAATTTTCCTGAGAGATCAATTTTTGTAGATCTGGTTTTTGATTTTTTCTTCGTAGATTTGGTTTTTGAAAATGCAATAGTGGCGCCGATCTGGTACGGGTGCGAGGTTCCAGAATGCGGCTGTTCCGAAGGTCACAATGGGAATATCTAGCCCGAAAACGCTCCACCGTTAAAAAGTTCACTAGTTGACAGTTTAAGCGTAAACATAATGCAAGCTAACTCTAAAAACGGTGCTCACTCTTCGGGTACAAAATGAGGCGAGCATTAAACCATCCAGTGTAAAAATGTCAAAATGAATACGGCTTAAATCGGATTATACCGTAATCTTCTTATGTATAATCTCGTCTATAAAGGAAACATCAGGAAACAGTCTCTCTCTAACTCTCTCTCTCTCTAACTCTATCTAACTCTCTCTCTCTCTCTAACTATCTCTCTCTCTAACTCTCTCTCTCTCTCTAACTTTCTTTCTCTAACTCTCTCTCTCTCTCTAACTCTCTAACTCTCTCTCTAACTCTCTATCTCTCTCTCTCTCTCTCTTTCCTTCTTTGAAAACATTTTGGGTTTTGGAACAATCCTCAGACATCTCAAATACAATGTTTCCCTCCATCCCCCTGTTCTCCGTTTTTCCATATGAATAGGTATAATCAACCCGTAATCTAGTTGACTTCCCACTCCCCGGATGACTCGCACGTCATGTTATCTCCACCGTGAATGGCATCATTTTCCCTCACCCACCCGTTTCTCCATCGCCCTTGAGTGCCTCGATCGCCTTGTTGAACTCCACGAGGCTTCTGACGCCCATCACTTCCCACAGACGGGCGATGTGCACTGAGAATTCGCTCAGGATGAAGCGATTCTGCACGTAGTTTACGGCGAAAACTGCAGGGCAGTTTTGAGCCAGAACCTGGAAAGATAATCACTTCTAAAAAAGAACGAAGATCCCAATTTGAGCGAAAGTTACTCATATCTTCAGAAATAATAAAAACAAGCAAGCAAAAAAGATTGCAACAGCGGGGATCCGAACCCGGGACATTGCGCGTGCGAGTCCGCCCTCTTCCCTATTGCGCCATGGGAACCATCTGTGATATCGCGGCGCAACGCATTTATATGGCGCGGCGCCCGCTACAAGCCACTTTTACCTCTTTATAGTCCGCAATTTTGGTGTCCATGAAAGCAGTGAAGCCACAAAGCTGCTCCGCTGCCGATTCATGGACATGGTCATCCGTCTCCGATGGCAGCACAAGAATCTTCCTTACCTTAATAAGCCCTATAAATCCTTAAATCTTTTAACTTACTTGGTTGTCCGGGTCGTCGGCCATGGCGAATGCCTTAAACATGGTTGAATGAATGGGAGAAGGGAGATGAGGAGAGAATGGATCATGGGTAAAGGGCGGATTAGCATAGAAGGGCGAGATCGATTCGGTAGGGAGGGGATAAGGGGGTACCTTGTTATTTCCTTCTACTTACAAATGATGATTGTACAGTAACAATCCTACGCTAGGATTAATGAGGTCGAATGTTAAATGATGGGGTACTCCCACAAGATGGTATCATTTGGGATTTAGGATAACATTAAGGGAGTTATCTTCGGATTTCTGAAGGCCAATTGTCTGGGTAGAGGGAGAGAGAGAGAGAGAGAGAGAGAGAGAGAGAGAGGGGGGGGAGAGAGGGAGAGAGAGAGAGAGGGGGTAGAAAGAAAGAACGTGAGAGAGAGACGAGGAGAGAGAGAGGAGAGAGAGCGTTAGTGGTGTGAATGTGAAGAGTGTGAGTGTGTAAATGTGAGTGTGTGAGTGTGAATGTGAATGTAAAAAGTGTGTGTGCGTTTGAGCGTCAGTGTGATTTTGAACAGTGTGAGCGTGAATGTAAAGAGGTTGAGCGTGAGTGTCAGTGTGATGAGTGTAACAGTGAATAGGAAGACTGTGAGAATGAGTGTGAGGAGTGTGAATGTGAAGAGTGTGAGCGTGACCGTTAGTGTGAAGAGTGTGAGTATGAACGTGAAGAATGTGAGCGTGAAAGTGTGAATGTGAAGAGCGTGAGTGTGTGATTGTGTGTGAGTGTGAATGTGAAGAGTGTGAGTGTGAATGTTAAGAGAGAGAGAGAGCGTGAGCGTGAATGTGACGAGTGTGTGTGTGTTAGTTGTGAAGAGTGTGAGTGTGAGAAGTGTGAGTGTAAAGAAAGTGAGTGTGTGAGATTGTGTGCGCGTGAGTGTGAAGAGCGTGAATGCGAAGAGTGTGAGTGTGAATGTTAAGAGAGAGAGCGTGAGCGTGAATGTGACGAGTGTGTGTGTGTGTGTGTGTGTGTGTGTGTGTGTGTAGTTGTAAAGAGTGTGAATGTTAGTTGTAAAGAGTGTGAATGTTAATGTGAAGAGTGCGAGTGTGAGGAGTGTAAGTGTGAGTGTAAAGAGAGTGAGTGTGTGATTGTGTGTGAGTGTGAATGTGAAAAGTGTGAATGTGAAGAGTGTGGGTGTGAGAAGTGCGAGTATGACTGTGAAGAGTTTGAGTGTGAATGTGAATGTGAATAATGTGAGTGTGAAAAGTGTGATGGAAAGTGGGAGTCTTAGCGTGCGTGTAAGTGTGAAAGTAAAGAATGTGAGTGTGAGCGTGAGTATGTTAATGAATGTGAGTGTGCACGTGAGTGTGAGTGTGTGTCTGCGTCTGCGTGAGTGTGAGCATGAGCTTGAGTGAGTCAGTGAGGAAGTGAGGGCCAAAATTTGTAGTTTTTGCCCTGAGCGACAATTGCTTCCAAAAATGAACATTGACTCTTAAAACACCAGGTGGACTTTAAAATTCGTATTTCTCTCGTTCTTTAAATTCCAAAAGTTTCTTCGTCGTTTTTTGCCTTTTCCGGATTTCTGGCGGTTGCCTTGGCGTTTTTGTTATTACTCCACCATCAACGCCTTCTCAGAAATTGTACCTGCTAAATGGCGAGAAATTGAATGTTTACATTCGCGATCAAAGGTGGAACCTATGAAAAACTAGGTAGTAATTGTAAGAATAGAAAAAACGCTGACTATGCTCCGAAATGACAAACTGTTGACTTGTCGGCGAGAGAAAAGTGAGAAAAACAATGACGGGAACAGCTGGAAGTACGTCTCTCTCAGGCGGGTAATTGAAATTGTTTTCGCCTCCCGGCTTTCTGGGAGACGGGAGCTACGTGAGGGAGATTCGTGTGGTCGGGTGGGTCGCCCTGCGACCCGAGAGCGAACACCGCCCTGCGCCATGATGTCATGCGGGAAATTACTTCTCCCCTCACTTTTGATTGCAAGAATCGAAGGATAGGAGGTTTTGGATACAGGGAGGTAGAGAGAGAGAAAAGGAGAGAGAGAGAAATAGAGAGAGAGAGAGAGAGAGAGAGAGAGGGAGAGAGAGAGAGAGAGAGAAAGAGGGAGAGGGAGAGGGAGAGACAGACATGGAGAGAGATAGATAGGGAGAGAGAGAGGGAGAGAAATAGGGAAAGAGGGAGAGAGAGAGGGAGGGAGAGAGAGAGAGAGAGAGAGAGAGAGAGAGAGAGAGGAGAGGGAGAGACCAGAGAGAGAGAGACCAGAGAGAGAGAGAGAGAGAGAGAGAGAGAGAGAGAGAAAGGGAGAGGGAGAAAGAGAGACAGACATGGAGAGAGATAGATAGGGAGAGAGAGAGGGAGAGAAATAGGGAAAGAGGGAGAGAGAGAGGGAGAGAGAGATAGAAAGGAAGAGAGAGATACAGAGAGAGATACAGAGAGAGAGTGAGGGAGAGAGAGAGCGTAAGATCAAAGTTACCCAAGATCAATTATCTCTGTTTGAAAACTGAGCTACATCATCAGAAGGCTCAAAACAAGCCCAGACTAAAAGAGCAGAGCCAAGTCCAAATTGCAAAATCTCCCTCGTCTGCTTCCTGCCAAGTTCATCTTTTTTCAAAGTCGGGTCTCTCTAATTGTGGCGGCGGGAGTCGGCGAAGAACCCGCCCTTTAATCAAGCTCACACTGAAAATTAAAGGAAGATAAAAAGGGGTCGATTGAGTTCGGCCGAGGCGAGATGTTTGCCTTCGGAACGTGGGAACGCCCTTCTTGAGGGAAAGGGGTTCTCAGGAATACTGTAGGTTATAATATATACGAATTTTAACTTTTGAAAAGAACATTGAGAGAGAGGGGGTGAAAGAGAGAGAAAGAGAAGAGAGAGAGAGAATATGTGACGCAGAGGGATAAAGACCCCCTAAGCAGAAAACGCCCATAATGAGGAAATGCTGGGGAAATGAAATAAGCGCCGTGCAGAAAGAATGAAAGCAATAGTGCGTGTGATTGGACAACTACGGGGAGGAGAGAGAGGTATCCGCAGCAGCCTTCATCACGTCACTTGCAGGCGGCTTCAAAGGACGCAATCTTTGGAGAGGGGAAAATGGGAGAAAACACTCTGGCGCCGCTCAGAAACCGATAAAGAATGACAACGGACGGCATTCGAGCTGTCTAATGACATTAGACGCTGGTCGACAGGGAGGGCGTTCCGGAAGGAGGATAGGAGGGGGTAGAGGGTGTGAGCGCGTGGGTTTCTGTGTATGTGTGCTTGTGTGTACGTGTGAATGTGAGCGTGACTGTGAGGGTGTGTGTATGTGAGTGAGTGCACGTGTGTATGTGAGTGTACGTGTACGTGTGTGTGTGTGTGAATGTGAGTGTGAGTGTGAGTGTGAGTGTGAGTGTGAGTGTGAGTGTGAGTGTGAGTGTGAGTGTGAGTGTGAGTGTGAGTGTGAGTGTGAGTGTGAGTGTGAGTGTGAGTGTGAGTGTGAGTGTGAGTGTGAGTGAGTATGTGAATATGAAAGTGAGTGAGTGAGTGAGTGAGTGAGTGAGTGAGTGTGTGTGTATGTGTGAATGTGAGTGTGAACGTGAGTGCGTGAGTGAGTGTGTTTATGTACGTGTGTGTGTGTGTGCTTAGGCCATTTTTGTGCGCCGGATTACGGTAGGCCTCCTTGGATTATAAGGTATTTCCAATTTTATGGAAAGTACCAATAAATAATTACTAATCGATTGTAAACATAATTTCCGAAACCAATCATAAATATCTCAAACTGCAATATCTATCAGGAAAATATTTTTCAGCCAAAACAATAAAAATCGTTTTTTATTCGTTTTTCTGAAATTTTTAATTTTTTAAATTTTTTTTTACAAAATTTTATGTTTTTACTTTCAAAAACAGGAAAATACATAAAAATTTGCACGATGTTTACAAGGAGCGTGCTGTTTACTTAGGAACTGCACGCTGTTTACGAAAGAGACTGCACGCTGTTTACAAACGGCGCATGGGACGGTGAAAATGATTTTTCTAGTAATTTTTCTTGTTTGACGCACTAGTTAAAATTTTTATCGCCCTATGTTTCAGTGATTTTACAGTGCGTGTAACTTTAGAACATTATATTTCATCGTCTGAGAAAAAATGTAGACATCAAAAGAATGACTCGATTTTTTAATGAACATTTAGATTTTTCGAGGTGAAACTGGATCGCACTTTTTTCTGTAAACAACGGACACAGCTTGTAAAAAGCGAAAATTACTTGTAAACAGCGGACACTACTTGTAAACATCGTGCACTGTTTGTAAACAGCGGATACAGCTGGTAAACAGCGGAGACTACTACTAAACATCAGATACTACTTGTAAAGAACAGACACTTCTTGTAAACAGCGGACACAACATGTGAACAGCGGACATTGCTTGTAAACAGCGGACATTGCTTGTAAACAGCGGACACAACATATGAACAGCAGACGCAACTTGTAAACGGCGGGCTAGGTTATGATTTTGTTAACGGCTAAATTCCAAAAGCGATAATTTGGTGAAAATCTCAGCCGTACATATGGAATGGAGAGGACAAGGGCAGGCCCCCGCCCTTTTGACCCCGCCCCCCTCGCCCCTCTTTTTATGGTCAGTCCTCACGCAACCCGCCATTCTCTCGCGTGTCCCTTCTCATTCCTTTCGGTTTTCTGTGTAATTTCTCGTGTCGCCGGCTGCCATGTCCTTTGCCCCTCCGGCCGTACGAAATGAGATTAGCCATTCAGCGGATAAACAGAAAACACGGGTGAAAAGAATGTAAATCACCGGCTGGGCTGGCGGTCAATTGAAATTCCGCTCTTAAGAGATCGGAGCACAGGGGGAGATGTGGAAGAAGGAATGTGGTTTTTCAGAATTGTAGCGGTTGAGGAGACAGAGACAATTAGGGCGAGGATAGAGAGAGATAGAGAGAGAAGGAGAGAGAGAGAGAGAGAGAGAGAGAGGGGGGGGGGGAAGAGAGAGAGAGAGAGAAAACCAAATTGGCCAGAAAAACAGGGGCTTTCGGTGTATGTGTTTTCATGCAATTGGGAATGTCCTGACTGGAATGACCGAAAAAGAGAAAAATATGGAAGTTTAAGTAAAAGTATGACATGGCTAAGTGTTTTCAGTACAAACAGTAACACGTGGACATATAAAAATGCACTCCTTTTACAAGCGAATTGCACGCTGTTCAGAAATTTTACGGCAAGTCATTTCTAGAAAAATGTACGCTGTTTACAAAATAGACTCACAAAGGGCACGGTGTTTACAAAAACAAGTCGTTTACAAGGAAAACTGCATGCTTTTTACAATGAACACGCTGTTTACAAAGGTCGCGCCGGTTAGACAGTGTTCGCTGTTTACAAATGAAACTGCACGCAGCTTACACGAATGCCCGCCGTTTACAACAAAACACTAATTTTTTATAAAGTGCACGTCGTTTACAATAGAGACTGCACCCTGTTTGCAAAACATGCTGCCCGTAATCCTCCTTAATACATTTGAGAAACGGTGCGTGTGTGTGTGTCGAGGTTTGTAGGAATTAGCATAGCCTGCGCCTCTCATTTCCCCCTATCTCTCGCCCGTCTCTCGGCATCTCTCGATGGTTGTCTTGGAATTAGCCTATCTTTGTGGCCGGCCATTTCCCCGCGGTTGGCGGGCAAATGCGGCTGGCGGTGCCGCAGGCGCCGCTTTCGCGGCCGGAGGCCGCATACTGAGCGGCCGAAGGCCGCCTATTTATAATTGTTTTTCCAGCAAGTTTACTATCAAACAGAAGCTACTGATGTGCTGATTCCACACAAGCCAGGAGTGTAGGACCGCCGAAGGCGGGCCGTAACTCCTGGTCCTTATATACATTTGAAGGTTTTCTCTTTGTTGGTTAGCAGCGCAACGTGAAATTTCTATGAATAGGCCTTCTCATTTCCAGAGGGTAGAAATGGGTGCGCGGTGATTAAGCGAGGGGAGGGTACCAAAGTGCGGCCGCCATCCGTGGAGGCGCGAAGCGCCGGAGCGGTCGGCCGCACTTTGGTACCCGACCCGAGCGCTCACGCAAGTCTCATGTACTTGCGCAAATCATGTAGGGCCGCGAAGCGGCCCCGAGGCGGCCGAAGGCCGCCCAACTCAGAATAAAAAGACCCGCGAAGCGGGGCTTTGAATTCTGGTTAACTAATAAAGCTGGCCGCTTATAAGATAAATTGCACGCCGTTTACAAAGAAAACTGCAAGCTGTTTACAATTTGAGCCTGCCCGCCGTTTACAAGAAAAACTGAACGCTTTTTACAAGGAGTCCGTCGATTACAAAATGCAATCTCTTTACAATTAAATATGCACGCCGTTTACAAGAGAAACTGCACGATGATTACAATTCAACATCCATGCCGTTTACAGATTAAATGCACGCTCTTTACAAGATAAACTGCACTCCGCTTACAGATAAACTGCACGCTGCTTACAAGTAACTCGTCATTAACGAAAGAGACTGCAACTTGTTGACAATTGAACATCCACGATGTTTACAATTTAACACGTATGTCGTTTACAGATTAACCGAACGCTTTTTACAAGGAGTCCGTCATTTACAAAAGAGACCGTAAGAATTTTACAATTGAACTTGCACGCCGTTTACAAAAGAAACTGCATGTTGTTCACAATTCAACATGAATGCCGTTTACAGATTAAATTTTTCTTGCTGTTTACAAGGAACTCACCGTTTGCAAAAGAAACTGTGCACTTTTTCCAATTGAACATGCACGCCGTTTACAGCTAAACAGCACGCTCATTACAAGATCAACTGTTCTCCGTTTACAGATAACCGAACGCGGTTTACAAGGAGATCGCCGTTTACAAGAAAAACTGCAAGATCAACTGCACGCTGTTTACAATAAAATCGTCGTTTACAAAAGAGACTGCAAGCTGTTTACAATTTAGCATGCACGTTTCCAGGAGAAACTGCGCGATGGTTAAAATTCAACATGTATACCGTTTACAAGTGAACATGCATGCCATTTACAGGAAAAGTGCACTCTGTTTATAAAAGGCTCGCGGTTTAAAGCGAAGCCTCAATTATTCCTTCAAAAATTGGAAATATAAAAGTGCCAGATCGATTTCCAGGTTTGTAGCTCTCGGAGGTCGGCATGAAAAACCCTCTCATTGCAATTATTCTGTTGACAACTCGCGACATTCAAATTATATTTACGTTGAGTGAATAAATGAATCTATAAGTGACGTTTAATTGTTATGAGTCGGCCCCCGGGTACACGAGAAGATCGCGTGTGCAATCGAGTCTTTCTTTCTCTCTTTCGGATTGAAGTGGGAAAGTCGGCAGCGCGGAGCAGGGCATAACAACCGATTTGTAGGATACACCGAAGGCGTTTTGCACACGGTGAGCGGGACAAAACAGAATAACAATAGGAAGGCGCCGATCTGATTAAGCGGACACACCGCCACGCCCCGATGGAGACAGGTGGAACAGGGGAGCCAACGCGGGACGAGGAGCTGGGTGGTCGGGTAATAGCATGGCCAACTTTTACGCTGTAAAAATACGTTTAAAGCGTTTTTCAGGCCTTCAAAGTGTAATTTTCTTTAAAGTTTTAAAAATTAAATTCTACCGCGATGGCTTAATGAGCCTGAGATTCTCCACGCCGCGAAAAGTTGCGATAAGCGCGCACACATTGCAAGTCAGCCGAAAAGTGTGCGGCAAATGCGTTTTTCCCCAATGTTGGACTAAAATAGGTTTTTTTTAAAACTAAAAACAAGGAATTTTTGTTAATTTCTTCACGGAAAAACGAATAAACTGGCTTCAGAACATTTAGTTTGCCTTAAATAGGACGACATTTTCGGTTCAAACATTTTCGGCTCAACATTTTACGGGAAAAAAATGGAAAATATGGTATATTAGTATTTTATACTTTATACATTCATATAAAAACACTGTAAATACCAATTTCAGAAAAAAAACTAGATATTTCGAAAAAAATTATTTAATCCAATTACAATAATCGGCAGATGCTCGCGCAATTCAAACGTAGTGGGGAGGGTTGCTTTGAAGTTTACTTTGTGACGGTCTTCTCGGACGAAATATTTTTACTTAAATAAACTAAAACCAAATACAAAGTTAACTAAATATACATTTCTAAAGATTTTTGTGCACCTAAGCGTGAACTGCCTTTACTTTGACGGATGTTTGCCGTCAAAAGTTGTCCTTTTTTCGGCCACACTTGTTGAAATGTGAAAATCATATCATGTGAACTCAAAGTGACCAAATAAGTGTTTGTAAACACCTTACGTACGGCTCGTCCTGCGTTTACGCATTTAGAATTGAAAGCCTTTCCCTGCATGCCTGCCTTTCTAAACTATTGCGACCCGTTTGTCTGAAGGGTACAGAGCGCGAAGATGTTAACCCTTAAAGGATCGGCAGCTCAACCAAATCGGTCCCAGCCGGCTGCCTCCTTAAATTACAGCGTGTTAAAACGGTTACTGTAAACAAACGGCGGGAAGTTTGAAAACCAGTGGAACAACTTATAAGACGAAACGTTCGAATGGTCTGTTTGAAAAGGCGACTGTCTTACAATCTCTTACCCAAGCACCGCAAAATCCCGCTCATGCAGTACAAATCTACCTATAAATGTTAAAAAGTGAGGCCCTACTCACGGTACCCGACGCAATGATACGGGTGTCAATATGAACACACATGCGATGTGTCTGTGCCATTTGTTTTGGCACCCGTATCAGGTAAGCTAAACAAATCAAGCATCAAATTGACAATGTTTAAGCTTTGTTTTTTGAGGTAAACTGTTTCATAGATACTCCGACGATTAAGACAAATAGAAAGAAATGTAGAAAACCGAGAAAAACGGAGAGAGAGAGAGAGAGATGTTTCGCAGTCTTGATGGCTAGTCTGCCTTCCTAATATTTATACGTGTCCCTGGTAAATAAAAGTAATGTTCTTCGAAACCTTGGTTTACAAGAAGAATAAGATTTGCCTCCTGTTTCTATGAAGCAGATATCGGCCATACAAAAACACATCACCTGGCGCCTACAATATGGTTTCTGAGAGGGTTTCAAAGGTTTATGGACAAGCTGCACGACAATCGGAAGTAGAGACGGAGGCAGAGAGAGAGAGAGAGAGAGAGAGAGAGAGAGAGAGAACAAGAGAGAGAGAGAGAACAAGAGAGAGAGAGAGAGAGAGAGAGAGAGAGGGAGAGAGAGAGAGAGAGAGAGAACAAAAGAGAGAGAGAGAGAGAGAGAGAGAGAGAGAGAGGGAGAGAGAGGGAGAGAGAGACAAACAGACAGACATACATAGAAAGAGAGAGAGAGAGAAAATAAGTTTAAAACACAAAGTCTTTATCGCCAAACAACTCCTCGTTAGAAGCGTTTTCTGGCCGAATCCTCCGCAAAGACAGATGTTTTCACTGTTTTCCCTGGGCTTTCAGCTGTGCCGCGGAATCAACGGCCGCCGCGATTGAACAATTACGGGTGCAGACAATCAGCCACGAAGGGATGACGTGTGGAACCCCCTTTTTGGGTTTCTAACGTTCTCATCTACTAGAAATGATTTAAAAAAGAGTTTTAAGTTCAAATGAAAAGAAAATGTCATGAAATGCCTTCAGACGCGGCAAATAACGGGGTTGTTTGAATTACGATAATAGGCGACCAGAGATCGTAATTTTTGAGCTCTTGGTGGCATGAAAAGAGAAATTAGAAAAGGATCGAAATGGCAAACTTCATTAGTCAGTAAATTTTCTGAATATCTGTCTCTGTCTCTCTCTCTCTTTCTCTCTCTCTGTATCATTCTCTTTCTCTCTCTCTCTTTCTCTCTCTTTTCTCTCTCTTTCTCTCTCTCTTTCTCTCTCTCTTTCTCTCTCTCTCTGCTTTCTCAAACAGAGCACGAGGTATTTTTGTACACGTAAGAAGACACGTGAGTGACGCAGGTGGCAGTTAAACGTCATGTAGCAGAAGCAGCGGGGGTGTTTTCTATATCCACGCTGTCATAAGCTTGAAGAAGACGTCTAAAACAAAAGCTTAATTGAGTACGGTATAAAACAATCTTACTGTAGTTCAATAAACCGACTGACTCGGTTCTCCCTGGTTAGTTCTTTCATTTTCTCCATTTCTCTGAAGAAGGAAAAACTGGTCTGGGGGATTAAAAGTCGACCTTACCGTTTATGGCTGACTACGCAGTAAGTGACCCAAGCGACGGAGCACATGACCCAGATGACTACAATTAACCAGAAGGTCATTTCTACCTCTTCTACGAAGACATCGACACTCTGAAAGTAAACATGAAACTAAGCAGAGACAAGGTTCTACCTCTCTTTCTCTGTCAGTCTCTCTTCTTTCTCGCTTTCTATATGCCACTCTTGTTCTATCTTTAAATCATGTTTCTGTCTCCTGACGTCCTCTTTCTTTTTCTTTTCTCCCTCTCTCTCTCTCTCTCTCTCTCTCTCTCTCTGTTTCTCTCTCTCTCTCTCTCTCTCTTTCTTTCTCTCTCTCTCTCTCTCTCTCTCTCTCTCTCTCTCTCTTTCTCTCTCTCTGTCTCCTGTCTACCTGTATCTCTATGTTCCTCAGTCTCTCTATCACTCTGATATTCTCTCTGACTCTGCATCTCTGTTCCTGTCTATGCATCTTCTTTTTATCGCTCTTTTTCTTTCTTTTTATTTTCCCCGATCTCCTCACCTCTCTATCTCTCTACCTCTCTGTTTTTCGGTTTCTTTATCTCTCTGTCTATGTCTCTCTCTTTCTCTGTCTTTAGGTGTCTCGGTCTCTCTCCCCTTCTCATTGCCTATCTCCCTCTCTCTACATTCCTGTATGTCCATTTCTTTCTCTTTCTTTCTTTCTCTCTTTCTACCCTTTTCTCTTTCTCTTTATGTCTCTCTCTCTCTCTTTCCCTCTCTCTCTCTCTATGTCACTATTTTTCTTTTTATCGCATCCACTTTCAGTCTTTCTGGAACCAACTTCAATATTTTCTCTACCCTGAGGGGCTACGGAAATTTCACTTTTTTATGAATGTAAATTTGAAACTTTCTTGTTTTTTACACAAAATTTATAATATAGTCGTCGTCAACCTTAGTTTCCCATTTCAGGGCTTGTCAAATGAACGCTTGTGAAACACCAAACACAAAATTGCGTACAAAAACCATGTCTTTAAGCATATGTACGTAATTCTGCGTCAGAGTTACATTTGCGAACAGATGGGTAACTAGGACTACATTCCTCTGTATTATGATTTTACAAGCATTAAAGTAATTACTCAGAATAGGTTATTTTCCAATTTATGCGCTTAAAAACGCGTTCTTATAAGAAATTTGACTGGAATTGTTTTTATTTCAAACTAAAAATGCAAAAATGCAAAGAAACTTTTTCATTCTTTTTTAATTGTATTCTTTTTTAAATAAAAGTCTACTTATCAAATGACACCAAACGCAAAATTGCGTACAAAAACAGTGTCTTCAAGCATATGTACGTAATTCTGCGTCAAGGTTATATTTGAGTCAATGGGAAACTGATTTCCTGGGCCTATTGCAATTCTTAAATGTCAAATTAATTACACAAAATTTTTTTTGGGCGATTTTCAAATAAAAAACCGAAAAAAAACTGAAAGGTGCAAAGAAATGGGTATTTTTAGAAATATGTATGGAACTCACATGTAACTCCTCAAACTCCTGCGATTTCTCCGTAGAAGTGGATGCTATGCTCATCTTTCTTTTTCTGAGAAATGCCAGAAAACGGGGGTCGAAGCGGCAGCGGCGGGGGAAACACAATGGGCAAACAATGACGGGGTATCGGGTTCCCACGGCAAGTTCACGCAGGGGAAGTTGGCTGAGTAAGAAACCTGAAGATCTGTTTTCATGGTGAGAAAATGACCTTCAAAGCAATTGATTGAGAAAATGGACCTGAAATGCACATGATTTCAACTTTAAACTACTGAAAATACTTATTAAACTATATTTTTCTCTAAAGAAATGGCTTAAAAGATGTAATTTGAGGCTTAAAACCATATTAAAGTACAAAAAACGGGATTGAATCAATGTCATAATGGGAAATGGGTTTGTCGTAATCCTCCGCGAGGGATTACCGAGACAGAATGCGAAAAATTGGTAAATCCTTTGCCAAATGGGGGAAATGAGTGAAATTTGGGGAGAGACAGATTTCAGAGTGGTGATAAGACGAGGGCAATCTGGGGGAGAAACACTCTCGGGAAACGGTCGCTGTTTCGCGGGGCGAAAACCGGTTTTTGACGAGGGCAAGGGCTGGGCGACTGATTTCGAAGGAGTGGACATAGGATTAGGAGAAGGGTTTAAGTGGGGTGGATTTTGCAACCTATGATGTTAGAGAGAGAGAGAGAGAGAGAGAGAAAGAGAGAGAGAGAGAGAGGAAGAGGAAGAGAGCGAGACCAGATGGTTGCCTCAGGCCGCTTTTGAACGCAGAAGGCAGCATCAGGCCGCTTTTTAGCGCAGATGGTAGCCTAAGGTCGCTTTTGACAGCAGATTTTAGCCTCAGGCCGCTTTTGACCGCGGATGTTGGGCTCAGGTTGCTTTTGACCGCATTTGGTAGCCTCACGCAGCTTTTTAACGCAGATGGTAGCCTCAGGCCGCCTTTTAAAGCAGATGGTAGCATCAGGCTGTTTATTAACGCAGATGGTATCAGGCAACAGTATGCGACAGGCTGAATGCCAGAATGCCTTAACCAAGATGTTTATATTTTTTTTAAAATTGGGATTATTTTGTACCGCGTATTTGAAAAAAATCCATATAGAAATTGTGCACTGAAAATGGCCTTTGGTTGTCTAAAAAGCTGTCCTTGAATGCCTAAAAAGCGGCCTTTGGTTGCCTGAAAAGCGGTCGTTGGTTGTCTAAAGAGCGGCCTTTGGCTGTCAAAACGCGGCAGGTCGTTGCCGAAAAGGGTCCAGGCGGCCTTTGGTTGCCAAAAAGCGGTACTTGCAAATAAACACCTGCAAGCATCAGGTGTCCTAGAATGGAAGAGAAAGAGAGGGAGAGAGAGAGAGAGAGAGAGAGAGAGAGAGAGAGAGAGAGAGACGTCCTCTTCATCATTAGCATAAAACTCCCAATCACTGATTTGATGAAATAACACCTTTGCATAATCTACATTAAGAATAATTTTTCTAATCAACATATTAATTAGAATGCCAATTGTCTCCACTTCTCTCCCTCCCTCCTTCATTCGTCCACCTGTCTCCGCCATGGATGGCCACTTCTTCCTTTTTCTCCTCTTCTTATTCCCCTTGTCTTCTGGTAAACTCTGCACTTCAGCAGATCAAGAATTTTATAAATGTGAGTTCTCCAATTAATCGATTTCATTTTTCTAATCAGGCACTGAACTTTTCATCAAAAACATTCCATCGGTGGTTAATATTGTGATTGATGGAGGAAACAAAACCATCAATATCAGTAATTACTTTTAAATAGAACTTTTTAAATGATACTTTCAGATCGTATCAGAATTGTAGAAAATCAATATCTAAAGAGCATTCGAATCAAGAACTTTAAAAGTTTCAAATGTAAGTTTTCAAAGATTTCACTTAATTTTTGTTAATTTTAGGCGAAAAACTATTGATTTCTCGCAATTTGCATTTGGATAACGTCACGATTGATTATCTTGAGAAGTTCCAAGTCACCAAGAGGATTCAAATCAAAGGAAATACCCTAGTTCCCTCTAAATTTCTAAAGTTTTCGAGGGGGATTCAAGATGAAATCGACAGGAATGTACCAAATGCTGGAAATTATGTGCAAGAAAGTGGAGGTTGGTTGTTCTCTCTGTCTCTCTCTCTCTCTCTCTCTCTCTCTCTCTCTCTCTCTCTCTCTCTCTCTGCGTCTCTAACCCTTTCTTCTGCGTCTCTAACCCTGGTTTTCTGCGTCTCTAAGCCTGTTTTTCTGCGTCTCTAACCTTGTACTCTGCGTCTCTAACCCTGTCTTCTGCGTCTCTAACCCTGTCTTCTGCGTCTCTAACCCTGTCTTCTGCGTCTCTAACACTGATTTTCTGCGTCTCTAACCCTGTCTTCTGCGTCTCTAACCCTTTCTTCTGCGTCTCTCTCTCTCTCTTTCTTTCTCTCTCTCTCTCTCAAATGACACTTTCAGAATGCTCGTTTGACCATGGGAAAGTGGAAAATATGGCAGAAATCAAAGATTGCACTTACATCGACGGTAATCTTATTTTCGAAGAAAACATCGATCAATTTTTTCCACGACAGAAGCCAATCTTTATAAAGAGAGTGAATGGATATGTGCAGATTCAGAACACCAGACTCACAAGTGTCTCTTTCCTTCGAGGGGCTAATGTCAAGTGGAATGCCAGTAGTAAGTACTTTAAAGTTTTAAAGTTTAATTTAAATCATTTTAAAAATTTCAATTTTAAAACCCATTTTTCAGAAATTGAGAACAATCCTTTTCTTTGCGATGATGAGTTCTACCTATCGAAGAAGGGCGTTTCCTTGAAAAATAATTGCCGTCAGTTTTCATCCAAACTTGAGCATCAAAGTATTTTCAAAAGACACTTGTCGTTCCTTCAGTGAATTCGAACGTGGAGTCAATTGCAGTATTCTGATGGATGACTTGGTTATTACGAAGAACACTCCAATTGCAATTCTACAGAAGGCTAGGAATCTGAGGACGGTGAAGGGATGCGTAAAAGTGATCGGCACAAAGTTGACAAAGATTGACTTTTTGGGTAAATTGGAGGAGATCAAGGAGCCATATACAATAGGTTGGTTTGTTTTATTGAAATGCAAAAAGATGGGCCGCGGCGGGGATCGAACCCGCGACATTTGGATTGGTAGGCGGACAACCAACCTCTACACTATAGGTGCGCCGCCAGCCTGGTCGCACCGCGCACTCATATACCCACGCAGGGTTGCAGTGATTCCCATTCGTTGCGGGACCTATTTCAACAATCCAATCACCCTTTTTCAGAACCTGTCCTACTCATTACTGGAAATCAATATCTGGAGGAAATCAATCTCCCAAATCTGAAAGTGGTAGAAGCAGGAATAATGGAGCACATTCGGATCGTAGACAACGGCGACTTTAAACTGAAGACTACTTTATTTAACAGGTTTTTAATTTTAGAAAGTTAAAAAAAAACTGAAGTTTAAGGTTGTTAAAGGCAGTGGCAGGTGCAGAAGTCGCTATAATGGCTGATGTCGAAGGAATTGATTTTGAGGCAGAGGACGAAGAGGAAGACGAAGATGAATTTTTATCTTATCTGAACGAGGACTTTGAGTTTGGGGATGAGCTGAACGAAGTGGAAGGTGAGATTTGATTGTTTAGGAGAAAAGCAAAAAAATGGCGGCGGGCGGGATCGAACCAAAAACCTATTGAGCGGCGGTGTGGGGCGCTAACCAATACACCACCGAACGCATGCAGCAGGAGCAGTCAGCGCCCTTCAAATACAACGTCCTCCCGCTGACGCCCCTTTTCAGCTACCTTGTCTATGATCTGTGGAGTTCTGTGTCTATTGGTTATCCTGGTAGCAGCCATGCGAACTTACAGAATTTACAGGGAACGTAAGGTAAAACTAACGCTTTATATTTTTTTATTATCGATTTTAGATGAGAAAGATTTTGAAGGAACTCAGACGGAAAGGAACTAAAGTTGCGGTAGAGGATCTGGTATTGATGGACGCGAAAGATGTTAACGAGGTAGACAAGATCAATGGAATGGACGGCGGGGAGAAGAAGACTACTGGCAGTTGCACTGACGTTAGGACGACCACGACAAATCAGACGGAGGAATCTCAACTGGGGGAAGGGGAGGAGGAGTAAAGGGACAGAAAGAACAACATGTAGAATAAAACCTTTTCGTGGAAAAATTGTTTGGGAGAGAGAGAGAAAGAGAAAGAGAGAGAGAGAGAGAGAGAGAGAGAGAGAGAGAGAGTATCAGGATGTTAACATTTTATTACATTCGGATTAAGCATGGTTTAACTTAAAGTTTTCTTTTTAATGTTTTAAATTTCATTCAAAACCAAGCGAGTTATCCTACTTTATTATAGCTTTCGCCAAACTGGAATCATGCCAAAATGGCCCTTAGTGCAGCGGAAATGAGATACGTAGTGCGAGAGACAATGTTGAATGAGGAGATTTAGATATTCTAATTACTATGCAAAATTTGGGCCGCTGATTTCATTTTGGCAATAACTATATTTCATTTATTTTCATGATTTGTTTGCTTTATTTGGTCTTCAAATAAAGTAAAATCAATATAGCTTCTGGAAATATAATGGGATTTGGTGTTCGGCGTATATTTTCCTAATAAAATGTAAAAAGTGGCTGAAAGTAGTGGTCGGTAAAAAGGAGTTTTTATATAATAAAGTCGTTTTATCTAAGCTTATATTACTTTATAACGATAAAAACACTGCAAAGAACAAAATTTTTATATCATTGCACACATTATGAAGACTCAAAAAATTTAAATTCCGGGCTCCGGTCATGATTTACGGCCCGCGGTGAATGAGTGAAGAATTTAGTGTAGTCATTGTTCGTATTCTGTTTACAGTGATTTGCCCTGAAGCTTGTTTTTTCTTATCATAAAGATAAGAAATGCTTACCAAGCTAGCTTCCTCGAAAACGTGGAGTGATGTGGCAAAATCGCATGATAAAGTGAAGACTTTGTGTGTACTCATAGTTTGATGTTTTCCTATAGTTGTGATACTCAGGTCAACAATAAAAATGTGCTTAAGAAAGGGAGTAGAGAAAGAGAGAGAGAAAGAGAAAGAGAGAGAGAAAGAGAGAAAGAGAGAGAGAGAGAGAGAGAGAGAGAAAGTGAGTGAGTGAGTGAGCAAGAATTGGTAATTGTTCGATTTCTGCTCACTGTGTCTGAAGTTTCCTTCTTGGACAGGTCACGAGATAGGATTATCAGTTCTAGAAACATATTGTAAGATAAGACCAGAATAAAAGACCAGCCTCACCAAAGTTCTACATCCTAATGCGTATTCTACTTCCCCTACTATTCTTAGGCGCAGCCTTTGCCTTGGACTGCCAGTCCTGTATTGGCGGAGGAAAATCGTGAGTTGCCGAAAAAAAAACCAAAACATTTTCTTTTCAGGTGGTGCTCTGTGACCGAAAATTGCGGAGGGATTCTTGGAAATCTGTGCTTGGGATTGATTACGGTAAGGGAGAAGGCATTTTATTAGAGTCTAATTTAGGATGTTACTAAATGCCCTGTGGTAGTAAAGACTAAGGAAGGACAGGAGTAAGTCTCTCTCTCTCTCTCTCTCTCTCTCTCTCTCTCTCTCTCTCTCTCTCTCTCTCTCTCTCTCTCTATCTCTCTCTCTCTCTTTCTCTATCTCTCTCTCTCTGTCTCTATCTCTCTCTCTCTAGCTCTCTCTCTCTCGCTCTCTCTCTTTTTCTCTCTTTCTCTCTTTTCTCTTTCTTTCTTTTCTCTCTCTCTCCATCTTTCTCATTCCGTTTTCATATTTTTATTTAGACTGGCCATATCTTGTGTTAAAGTGATTCCACGCAATCCAGTAGAAGTTACGAAGGTGTATATGATTGATTTACTTGTCATTGCAATATCTTTCAGGCTGAATGTAAGGTTTTGTGTGTATGGGCCACGCAATCTGGTAACTGGGCCGAATTTAAAGAGTAAGTTCAAATAAAATAAAATCACTGATCAGCTTTAGACATTGCAAACCGACGATGACAATTTAAACAACGTCAGAAGGCCTTCTCCACCGTGTCGAGGCATTTATGCATGTGTCTTCAGAAAATTCTTCTTTTCCTCCTTCTATCTCCTTCTCTCTTTTGCTCTCTCCCTTTCTCTCTCTCTCGCTTGAAAGGTAAGAGGAAACTGTCAAAAAGGGGCTGCCGACAGGAAAGTAACCAGTTGTTAACTACTTTTGGAATAGTGCCAGAGACAGAGACAGAGAGAGACAGAGACAGAGAGACATAGACATAGCCAAAAAAGGAAAGATGAGAGAGAGAGAGGGAGACGACCAATAAAAGAAGAAACACGTTCATTCTCCAAAATACACATCATTTGACACGTGTCGTGAGATCAAAAATCAACCCTGTTCGTCTCCAGACTCTTCTTCAAAGGCGATGGACAATAGAGAGACTCATTATGATGACCCATCCTCATAGAACAAAGCATGCTCCTTCTGCAGTTCAGTCCACATTGCACATCAGGAGTTCGGTAGGAGTACTTGGCGAAGGTATCGAACATGTCATCGTCTGTTTCCAACCGGTTGATGAAGTTGTTCCAAGACTGTGGGGAAAGGTTGGGCAGTTGGAACGATTCCTGGAATGTGGGTTGAATTGTGGGTTACGGTGTTTTTTACTTTTGCTGTGTAGAGAAGTTTCCATTCGGGAGGGCTGGTGGAGTTGGCCGCCTCGATATCAGCTGAGTAGTTTTCAATGTCAAGGATCCTCTGAAATGAAAGAAATTTTCTTTATCTCTCTCTCTCTCTCTCTCTCTCTCTCTCTCTCTCTCTCTCTTTATTTCTTCTGCGTCTCTAACCCTGGTATCTCTATCTGTTTGTCTCTCTCTCTCTCTCTCTCTCTCTCTCTCTCTCTCTTTCTCTTTCTCTTTCTCTTTCTCTCTACTCACAAATTCTCCATCTGTCGACACATTGTAGATGCGGAAAGCGGGATTCAACTCCGAAAAAGTGGTGGCTGACGGGGCTGCATAGGCCACCCCAATTGGCGGAGAGCGGATGTCATCCATATCCTTATAAAAGACTGTGAAGTAGTCAAGATGAACGTGACCGAAGAACTGGGCAGAGATTGTGGATGAAAAGCTGAAATTCTCAGAAATTTTGTAGTTTTCCAGAAAGAGTAGTAAAAAAAGAAAACTAACCGTTGAATAACCCTATAGTAATTCCTTGCCCATCCTTCTAGACACTCCCCATCCCCAGGAGGAATATGAGCCATCAGTTGCACCTTCTCCCCAGCCAATTCAGCCTTGAACAATTCAGCCACCAGCCACGACATGGTGCCATCTGGATCGCTTTGATTCAAGTACAAGAAGCTAAAAATCATGATTATGAACAATCAGACACGAAGAACTTACAAGTTAGTCGTTTCACAGAAGCCTGTGTTGAGGGAAATGAGGCGAAGTCCATCGACGATTTTTGTGGAGAAGGAGCCTCGGCTAAAGAGGAGTTAGAAGGCTTAGGGAGAATGAAACTCACTAGTTGATTGTGTCTACGGCTTCTTCTTTGATCCAGGGTCTGCTCAGGTTGCTGATCTCATTGTAGAGCCAGGTGGGCCAGAAGCGCTCATCCACATTGTGAGGGGCGAAGCTGAAAGTGAGTGAGTGATTAGATGAAAGAGTGTATATTAGTGTACGTGTGAACGTGTGCGTGTGCGTACGTATGACAGACTGCGAATGTGCATAAATGTGAGAATCAGAGAGAGAGAGAGAGAGAGAGAGAGAGAGAGAGAGAGAGAGACAGACAGACAGACAGAAAGAATAGAAAGAAGAGTGAGTGAGTGAGTGAGTGAGTGAGTAAGCACCTTTGTGCATGTGTGTATGTGTCCGCATTAAAGGGGGACCATCAGCCTCATTTTCAAAATGAGAATTACCCATATGCTAATTCACTCATTTCGATTAAGATAATTTTTTCCAACACCCCTCCAAGCAACGTTTTTTTTTCCACAAAGCGGTTGATTAGCATAGGATTTGCCATGCTTTTGAAAAGGAGGCTGATGATCCCTTTAAAGGGGAAGGACCTCGTAAAATTGATTTTTCAAAGTATCTTTATTAAAGTTTCATTGAGTAGATATCGTTTTCACGATTCGGAAACATACCCCTTTTATATGTTTTCGACTGCAAAAGGGGCGCGTTTACACGGCCGTTTTACGCGTTTGCCGCACGTAAACACGGCCAGAGTGGGCGAGAGAGCGTGGGAAATGGGGAGACGCAGAGTTGGCGGCAATTCAAATGGTAATTTCCCGAAAATTCAAGCGCTCCTAAATCGATTCATTTTGATCCAAAATGGGTAAAAGAGGTATTTTTCGGAATCCTGGGAATAAGATCAAGACCTAAAATATTTTTACGCGGTCCTTCTCCTTAAAACGTGCGCCTGTGATTGAGTGAGTGACCGTGCGTACATGTAGTCGTGATCTCGTGACCTACCTATTAACCGGAATCCCCTCATGATTCCCCACTGCCCAGTAGACAGGCGTCGTGTTGAAGTACTTGTGGGTCAGCTGACCGATCTCCCTAAGCACCTTCACATGTTCGTCCTGGGTGTACTTCCAGTCAACGTGATTGATGTAGTCTCCAGACATTAGGATATAATCCACCTAAACCAAAGACTAGAATAAAAACTTAGGAAGTAAGGTACCTCCAGATTTTCAGAAATAAACTGTAGCATATGTTCCAGGGTGCGAATTGGAATATCACAATCTGCGAGGGTGCCCCAGTAACCAGCTGGCACGCCTGTTACGGATCCTGAAAGTGAGTTTCACAACTGTATGTGTCCATATGTTTTTTAACACATTCATAGGTGTCCGCGTTCATACTTTCACACGTGTGTCTTTTTTGTTTAAAAAACCTACCCTTCTTCGCGCTGTTCGGCCTGCAACAAACTGGAAGACCGCATTTCGCCTCAGCCCCCTCCTGGTATTCAAAGTCTATATGCAAATCAGATAGCTGAAGAACCCTCAGGGGTCTAGTGGACTGGTCTGAAACATTTCCCCTTTTCTACAGTAATCCACTCTTCAAACCTTTAATCCTCCTGATTCTCTTTCTGGTCTTCCTAAGCTTCGGAGGCAAGGCCACTTCCCACCCTGCGCCACTTGGGTCCGAAGGATCGGCACAGTCAGGGAGGAGAATTCCACAGATTTCAGAAGCAGATCGATCGGCTAATTGGCGGAAAACGTAAAAGAATTCGTCCTGAAGAGGAAAAATTCACAATTTTTGATAGTTTCAGGTACCTTGAATTGGCCAGAAATGCCCTCGCAGACGACCCAAGCCTGCTTGGCGAACAATTTGCAGATGATGGTGGCTAGTTTTAAGACTGCAGGTTCTGAGGCATCGAATTTGAGAATCAAACTGAAAATTTAGATCACTTGAAAATTTGGAGGTAAAATATGTATTTAAATCAAAATAACACGAACACAGTTTCACACGTGCCCACGTCCACACTTTCACACGTGCTCACGTTCACAATTTCACTCTTTCACACGTGCTCACATGCATGCTTTCACACGTGATCGCGTTCACACTTTCAAACTTCGTCACGTTCACACTTTTACAAGTGCTCACATTCACACGTGCCCACGTTCACACTTTCACATTCTCACTTGTGGTCACGTTCACACTTTCAAACTTGCCCACTTTCACACTTTCTTGCGTGCCCACGTTCACTCTTTCACATGTGACCAAGTCACCTCACGTACCCACGTTCACACTTTTATATGTGCTCATGTTTACACTTTCACATGCTCACGTTCACACTTTCACACTCTCACTTGTGGTCACGATCCAATTTCACGCTTGGAAAAAACAAACAAAACTCGACAGACGCGTAAAACTGAAAATGTTAAATTTCTCACCTTGCAACTGATATGGCTGCTGTACACGCCGTGCAACCAATTGTTCCCACATTTCCAGGTCGTTCTGAACTTTTATTTGTTTTAATTTTAATTTTTAAAATTAGAAATTAAAATAAAACTAACCTTTTTTACTTAATTTAGTGGTAGGATGGGCAGACAGAAGTAAAACAGACAGCGATAATAAGAAAAAGGGTAGTACCCGCAGGTTCATTGCCCTGGAATTGAAAAGTGAGAAATTTGGTTTCAGAAATCAATAAAATCGAGAAAAAAAAGTGAATTGGAATGGTCAACAGAAAATATGATTTGGACGGGTTTTGAATGAAAGCAGACGGGTGCTTTCGTACTAATGGGAAAGTCCGGGCTGTGTTGTAACAGAGGAAGAAAGCGGAAAGGCAGAAATCAAAAGCCAAGAGAAAGCGAGACGAGGGGGAGGGATGAATCAGGAGACACTAAGGGGGGTCACGTGACCTGGTCGAGCGAAACAGCTGCGACGACGATCGATGACGAAGTGATAAACTAGTGTATAGGTGGTCAGACTAGTGGACTTTAGAAGAAGGATTGTGAAAGAAACTTGATTGTTGGCATTTTTAGAGAGAGAGAGAGAGAGAGAGAGAGAGAGAGAGAGAGGGAGGGAGAAAGAGAGACGACAGAGACAGAGAGAGAGTGAGAAAGAGAGAAAGAAAGAGAGAGAGAGAGAGAGAGAGAGAGAGAAAGTGAGTGAGAGAGGCAGAGAGAGTGAGAAAGACAGACAGAGAGAGTGAAGAAGAGAGAGAGAAACAGAGAGAGAGAGAGAGAGAGAGAGAGCAACAGACAGGCAGACAAAGATTTCCGATCGCTTCTCTCTCTACCCTGCTCATTTTCATCTCAATTTTTGCAGTAATCGTAAACCCCTCTATAAAATAAATGACTTCCATTGTCCCATTTACGCAACCCCTCGCCCACAAAGTCTGCAACCACTTCCTCCCGTCTTTCCATCAGTCTCCAAAATGTCGTCCAAGAAGAAGGAATGCTCCCACGGTTACGGTATCCTAGACATGATAAACATCTACACTTCTCTCTGCTATGGCCTACCCACCCTAGTCCTCTACGCCCTTCTCTCAGCAAAGATTCTTTGCAATCACAAATTCAGACAGCCCTTCTACTTCCAGTTTGTCTTTTTGTCGGCGGTTGTGAGTTTCCAGAAAACTTTAAGAATTGGTCCTACTTTTCAGAACTGCAGCCTTTGGCTATGCGTCTTCTTCATGGAAAGAATCATCGCTGCTCCGGTTTTCTGAAAACTTTAAGGTTTAAAATAGGCATTTTCAGAAGTTCTGCGAATTCTTCTACCCCCGGTTCATTGCCCCCTCCCTCCTTCTGAAGCCAGTGATGATCCTCTACTTTTCGGCAATCGCAGCCCATTTGCTCTGTGTGATGCTAATTACACTCAATAGAATGTTTGTGGTTTTGAGGCCTTTGAGAGCCAATTCTGTAGGTTCCTTAAGGTAACAGAAAGTAAGATTTCAGTTTTGGAAAGAATACAATGCCATCTTTCTGGCAGCCATTCTCTTCATTGCGGTGGTTTTCTCCCTTCCTTTTTGGACGTGGGCTGTGAGGGTGGACTTTGTTGGGGAGGATCATCTTCATATGAGTTTTGAAGGAGCTTGGCCGTTTGTGAGTTTAGGGAGAGAGAGAGAGAGAGAGAGAGAGAGAGAGAGTGTGTGTGTGTGTGTGTGTGTGTGTGTGTTCGTAAAATTGATTTTTCCAAATTTTTCTTTATTACAGTTTCATTGAGTATACATCGTTTCAACGATTCCGAAACATACCCCTTTTATATGATTTGGGCTGCAAAAGGGGCACGTTTACACGGCCATTTTTTTTGCCGCACGAAAAAACGGCTAGAGTGGGCGAGAGCGTATGGGAACTGGGGAGACGCAGAATTGGCGGCAATTCAAACGGCAATTTCCCCAAAATTTCAAGCGCTCCTAAATCGATTAATTTTGATCCAAAATGGGTAAAAGAGGTATTTTTCGGAATCCTGGGAATAAGATCGTGACTTTTATCACAAAAATTATGTTAACGCGGTCCTTCCCCTTTAAAATCTCATTCAGATTGTCCCAAATGTCGCCCTATCCTCCCTGGGCGTGCTTTGTTTCACCACAATCGTCGTTTCCACCGCCGTTTCCCTAACCGCCCTCTGGAAGCACTCTGCCAACACAAAAGAAGCAGAAATCACCCTCTTCTGCACAAGTCTAGGCTTCTGCTTCTCCTGCATTATTCTAATTGCTTATATGGTACTATCCATCACCCTTTAATCTTAGCCTTAGCTTGTCATTTAGCTCCTAACCTACATTTCAAACGACATTCTGAAGAACTACGCCATGGCCGGCACAATGATCGATGTAAAAGGTGAAAGGCTACTCATCAGAATACAAAATGGGATAAAATTAGGATATGTCTATGACTTCGCCTGTCTATCGCCAGCTTGGATTCTGATGGCTATAAACCGGGCGATTCGGACTGCTATGCTGAAGAAGATCAAGAGACAGAGCTCGGTGGCAATGACCAGAACCTACTTCTGAAGACTTTTGTCGTCTGAAACACTGAATAAAGCTTTTGGATACCATAAAATTTAAAAAGAATTTAAATGATTAAAAAGAAGGCCAGTTTTCAGTCGATTTAGACTGTGACGCGGAGGAGCGCGCGGTTTGCGCGCTACAAAGCGTGGTTCATAGCGCATATTATCCGCAAAACTGAGGTAAACATAGATTTTGGCTATAATTTCGAGATTTTAATGTTTCTATATTTTTAAATAACAAATTCAGTCTCTAAGACAAGCGGAAAAGCTCCAAAGGCCCAATTAACGTGACTTTGACTTGGATTTGGCCAGAAAATGCACAATCCCAGTCGTTATTAACAAGAAATTGTGCAAAACTAACATTAAGATGCTTTATTGCTATTTTAACATAATGCAATCATTTTACATCGAAAGTGGCAATTTGCCAAGCTGGGTCGGTCTGCGGACAGTAAAAAAATGCGAAATGAATGGCACAATAAATCTGAGCTTTGAACCCTTGAAATAGTGATAAATTAGACTTTTATTACTTTTTGTATATTTGCATTAATTAAAACAATGATAAATGCCTTTTAATTTGAAAAAAAAACGTAAATGCCACAGCCGGTCGGCCACCTCTCAAAAATATCGATTTTTGGCTAATTCCATTTGTAAATCGCTGTATTTCTAGCTAAAATGGCCTATTTATCCATTGAAATACAAAGAAAACTACTTTTGAATAAAACAATCACAGCAGCAATAGAATCGGCTTCGAAAATATCACTTTTCTGTGGTTTTCACGTAAAATATCCACCTTGGTGGTGATTTTTGGTATTTTAGGTCAGGTTTGACTGTATTTTCGAATTTAGTATGTTGTTAAATAAAGAAAATACATTTAAAACGGATTAAAATTCAAATTTCAATGAGAAATACCCATTTTTGTAGTTGTAGTTTGCTCGAGAGGAGAGAGATTACGGTAGGATTACGCCCCGCCCACTTATAAGCCACGCCCCTTTGAGGTCACTTGGCCGGTCGACCGGCTTCATTTCGTCATTTCCATGTGCCATCGATGCATCTCGTCATCTGTCTTTTATTTATTTTTAATATATTAATATATGTTATTTATAATAATAATAATAATAATAATATATTAAGTTTCCTTTAAAAATCCCATGTTTCCATTCTTTGTTTTACCTAAAATATATTCCCTTTTGGTCAATTTTGCTACTTTAATTTAGCTTTGACTTTATTTTTGAATTTAGAATGTTTCGAAACGTAAAAAAGCTCAAAATTGGTGTAAATTCGAATTTTTTGCTCGAAATGCGAAATTACGGTGAGATTAGATTCATTTCATCAGCTGCCGTTGAATCCTCATCTTTTCATCTTCATTTTAATATATCATTAATAATAATGTATTAAATTCCATATTTTCAGGTGCCGATGGTCCGTCTTCTACTCGTCGCTCTCTCCGTCGCCACTGCGTGGGCCGCCCCAACTGCCGACCAACGAGGGTACCCCACCTACCTTGGACGCGGCCCGGACCCCATTCTCTCCGGCACCTGGGAAGCCTACGACACGGAGCGTCTGAAGAAGTTCGGAGCTGAGGACATCGTCACTGAGGTGGAGGAGGGCAGTGGAGTCTACCCGACGGTCATCGCCGGTCCCTGTCCGGGGATAACCACGGAGCGCCCGTGTCCCACCACCACCGAGGCCCCTCCCTGTACGACTACCGCGCCGCCGTGTCCTACAACCACCGAGGCTCCGTGTACCACTACCACGACCACTGCGGCCCCTTGTACGACTACAACCACCACCGAGGCTCCCTGTACCACCACTACGACGGCTGCCCCGTGCACTGCAACGACGACCACGGAGGCTCCCTGCCTTACCACCGAGGCTACCACAACTGCGGCTCCCTGCTCCACGACTACCACAACTCAGTCGCCTTGCAAGACCACGACTGTCCCGACCATTGTCATCTGCCCGGGAACCACCTCCACCACCGAGCGCCCCGTCGACACCGTCAATGTGACCACCGAACGCCCCCTTGTTGTGAGTTAATTTTTTATATTTTATTTATTTAAAATCATCTAAAATTATCTTAATTTTAGTTAAAATTACAGCAAAATATTTGAAAATTGATTTTTTTTATTTTCTGTTTATTTCCACCCTTTTTAAGAAAGAATCCCAAATTTCTCAATATTTGTTCTACTGTTTGGGATTCGAAAACCATGATTTATATTTATTTAAAATCATGTAAAATTTGTTTAAAAAATAGTTTCTATTTTTTAAAAAATATATCCTTTTTTTAGTAAACAAAATTAGTATTTATCGAGCTTTCTAAGTAAAAATCTAGAGTTTTCTAAAATTGCGTCATATTCTTTTATGAAAATTCAAAAAAAAGTATTTTCTTATTTTTGAACAAGTTTTATGATGAATTTCCAGCTTTTTCTTCAGATTATTATTCTATTTTAGATTAAATTTATTTATAATTCCGTCACTTTTCGAAAAAGCTGCTATTTTAGGTTTTTTTAAACCTTCGATTTTCGAACAATTAACTGATTTCCAATTAAAAATCGCCAATTTTAGTATTTTAAAAAATCATTTATTTCTTTTTATTGATCTGATTTATGGGGCTAATTTTCGAGATTTTGGATTCCAATTTGTCAACAAAAAAATTATTTTATTTGTATCTAAATTCAAAATTGCCGATTTTGTGTTTGAATTAAATTTTATACCTTACTAATTTCTTCTATTTCCAGGAGAAGGTTTGCCGCGATGGCTGGACTCGCTTCGGCGAATCGTGCTACTTCGTCGAGAGGAACCAGAAGAAGTCTCTGAAGGAAGCGGAGGCCGCCTGTCGTGCCCTCAACGCCACCCTCTTCACCGGCGACAACATGAAGGAGTACGACGCCATCATCAAGAAGGCCCCTCTGAACACCCACACCTGGCTGGGTCTGCACAAGGCCAAGGAGCAGGTGGAGCCCCACTGGCACTTCAACACCACCCTCGACCACAAGAAGCTGTCAGTTTTTCCCTTTTTCTTCTTGTTCCCTCTTTCTTACTTTCTTTTCCTCCAATCTAATTAACTTTTTTCAGGAACTGGCTGATCGAGCCCTACACCGATGTGGCCAACGGATGGTCGACCGCCTCGCAGTGCGCCGCCCATTGGAATGCTGCCGTCGGGAAGTACGTGTTCTGGTACCCCTGCGACTACAACTTCCACTACGTGTGCGAACGAAACTCGACTCCTCAATCCGAGATTAACGCCCTATTCTGAAAGGTTGTATATATGCTGTCATTTTGATCCACGATCATTAAACCTCACATCCGCGAGTCTTGTTTGTTTTCTGGGGGTTGGGAAGTATGCTAGTGGTCTGAAATCCTCTTAGAAGTAGAAGTTCTGATTCCCTTGTTTCCTTCGAACTAAGGAAAGTTGTAGCAGAAGGAAAGTTTTCGACGACAGCGTTTGAATGCAGTAATCCGGACAAATAAGGCGACCCGTCAAGTTCTGCGACTTCTCTGCCCCCTTTCTCTCAAGACCTCTCTCTCTTTCGTTCTCCCTAAACCTTCCTCCACAGAAACAAGTTTATTTAGGTTGTTTGTACCCTCCAATAGATGTTACTCTAAAATCATTTCGTAAACACATCAATGCTCTTCTTCGCAGTTGTCTATTCACAACCAACTGGATTCCCGCAGTTATAGCAATTGTCAGCTCTGTTTCGTAGTAACTAAAAAGTTTTACTTCTGAATAGAGGTTGACTCACAAAGCCTTTCAACTTGACGACTTTTGCGAAAAGCGGGAAAATATAGAAGTACCAGAATGGCACAGGAGGGCGTGGATGTGAAGAAAATAACGGCCATTTCTAACTTTACAAGGTTATTGGTGGTGTGCATTTGGAGAATTCCATTGAGGAGGAAAAGGAATCTGGCGTCATCAACGTGGACCATTCCTACGGGGAAAATTAAGAGAAAACAAAAGCAACTGGGTGAGATTGATACATTTGACATGTTTCCAGAGCTGGAAAAGGGGTGTTAGAGAGAGAGAGAGAGAGAGAGAGAGAGAGAGAGAAATAACATAGAAACAGAGACAGAGGCAATTCACCCAGAGACACAAACATACTCTCTGTCCCTCGTATATTCTCAGTAGGTCTTCGCCAATATAAGGCCGTGAGCTTGCCACATAACTCCACTAGCAATAAAAAGTCTATAACAATTTGGGTGTCCCAACAATTAAGTCAAAACAGTTATATCTCACGTAATATCCGTTTCAGTCCAAATGAAGGTGATTATATCACAGAAATGATTTTCGAAAACAAACACTCATTGTAAGACTATTCACACGCAGACAGTGGACACACGCAAATATAAGATACCAGCACACACACATACATTCTCAACATTTTTGCGAATATATCCCCGGTTCATTCAAGAAACTCTAGTCATCTATCCTCATTGTAAACTACACATATCTATCCACTCACTTAACCTGCCTCATGGTCACTTGTGCAAACCAGAAGTTAGTTACGATGCAGCTGCAGAATGCAAACTTGTTTGGATAGACCGAGGGCCAAAGATTGAATCAGACAGACAAACAAGGAAGAGAAGTACTTTATAAATAAACCTTCTTTATGAATTAACGATCACTTGGAAAGCTAAGTCTCCCCTCTTGATCCTCTTGATCGCGGCTCCCTTGTCACAATAACGGAAACTTTCTTGTTCGATCTTAAAGAGTCTCTCACAGCTTTGTTGGTTAGAAAAAGGAGCCAAGCGGGTGATAAGCAATTAACATCGAAGAGGTATCCTAGAAAAGTGTCAATACTCTTTCTCTCCCTCCCTCTCTCTCTCTCTCTCTCTCTCTCTCTCTTCTCTCTCTCTCTCTCCTTCTCTCACTCACTCTCTTTTTCTTTTCTCTTTCTCTCTCTCTGAATTCCAATTACCTTTCATATCGATCATGGTTCCCAGAATTGTTTCATTGTAGTCGACTACATTGAAAATGTAGGTGAGAACCTGAAATGATACTTTTAGATAGCTAGAGAAGCCTAAAATTTACATTAAAAGCTAGGAGAAATAAAGTAGAGATAGAAAAAGCCACACTTGTCCAGAAGAGATTCATCTCGGCTTCTTTGGTTTGGGCAGAGTGGCGCCAAAGGGAGACAAAGGAGATGGCTGTGGAGGTTATGATTGTGAGGAGGCAGATGATGGAGAGGGCGCCTGTGGCGAAGTTTGGCCAGATCTGAAAGATAGAGAGAGTTAGAGAGAGAGAGAGAGAGAGAGAGAGAGAGAGAGAGACAGACAGAGAGAGAGAGAGTAACCTACATAAGGCCAAGCTTGTGTAAACCTCACAACCAGATGATCTCCGGCCATAAATTCCACCAAAACCCCTCTTCCCCAGAACAAAGCAGAGTAAGCAAGTGAAAGAACGAAGATGATCTTCAGCATTGTAGTATGATGTATTCTCCAGAACTGAAACCCCCGTTTTCAGGAAAACAGAAGACTTCCGCCTACTTGATTAGAAACTTGCAGCTGCATTGTCACGAACATTCGGTTTACACATATCAACATGAGACACATCAGCTGAGCTGATAGACAGGTGTAGTAGACTACGAGGATTGGTTTTAGGACGAGGGTTTCTTGCATGAATCGGGGGTAGAACCAACCGCAGAAGAACTGAAAAGAAGGGAGTGAACGTGTGAGCTTGTGAGTGTGAGTTTGTGAGTGTGTGAGTGTGTGAGTGAGTGTGTGAGCGTGTGAGTGTGAGGGTTAGTGTGAGTGTGGGATGGTTTGAATGTGAGTGTGTGAATGTGTGAATGTGAATGTGTGTGTGATCTGAAGAGAGAGAGAGAGAGATCGTCAAAAACAACAATTTTGCTTTTAGCTTTGAATG
>JAJQXH010000020.1:1347500-1367500 GCA_022343465.1 Oscheius sp. G VE-2021
CCTCACTTACAAATCTCGCGACCCAAGTTCGGATCCACCCAAAGACATTTTGTTTTGCGAATGTAAATTAAGCATTTAGAAGCGAGAAACCCGATTGAAATTGCTAATTTCCTATTTTTAAGCTACATATGATCGCCATTAAGCCAAAATACCAAGTTTCAAAAGCAATTTTTTGGCTGAAAAAAACTTTCCCTGTTTAAAAAGTGAAAATGAAAAAGATAACAAAGGCTATAATATATGTCCAACTCAAAAAAAGTTGTCTGCCCGCGGCGGGAACCGATCCCCTCACCTTTAGCTCGCCAGTTTGGGGCGCTAACCAACACAACACCAATGCGCGACGCAACACAGCTGGAGCGCCGCTATATATCTTCTGCGTTGCCATCAAGTGCCAATTTTAGTATTTTTTTAGATTCTATATTTTTAATAAACTTACATCTGTGACATTCTTTACAGGGTCCGGTATTCCTGATTTAACCATCTTTACCAGAAGATCCAATGCTAGAATATGACTGGCCTCTGCCTTGAAGAGTTCTCCCTGTCTGAGAGGGGTGTAATCTTCACCAGTCAGAAATCTAAATAGTTTTTTCTCTTTTTAAAGCCCCTAAAAGTTACTTGAACGCTTCGATGTAGCTGAAGTAAGCTCCGTTGCCAACATTGGCAGCTACGTTGGCAAGAGATCTCGAGAGAGGGAAACGACTGTCTGTCCAACTACCAAAGATACTCTGAAAATTAAAATAATTTCATAAAAAAGTTAAGGTTACCTGGAAGACTTTCAAGGATGCTTCAAGCTCTTTCACTAGCCTCGGCTGATCGGTGCTTATGTCCATCATACTGAGCAGATTGGCGGCGTGGCGAGGGGGTGCGATGGTGTGGGACCCTGAAATTTTTGATAAAGTCGAGGGGTGCGCTGCGGTCGCGTCTCGGCAGCGAAAGGGGCGGAGTCAGCGCGCGGCGCGGTCGCGTCGCGGCCGATTTGATCCCAAAATCGATAGATCGATTAAAAAATGATTTTTTGCTAATTTTCACAATACTATAACTGAATTACAGAGGCAATGCTCGGTAGTGTCTATATTGCGTAAAATTTTCTTCCTCACGCTTTCTTTTTTGGTTACCGTAGTTAAAACTGATAAATTTTTGATGAGTTTGTTCTTATATTATTGATTTTCGCATGAATTAAACAAAAATGCATTTAATTCGTCCCCATTGCGTACAACATTTTCCGTCTCACGCTTTCTTTTTTTTGGTTACCGTAGTTCAAATTGATAAATTTTTCGAAGAATTTGTTCTTATATGTTCGATTTTAGTATGAATTAAACAAAAATGCATATTAAATTCGTCTCCTTTGCGTACAACATTTTCCGTCTCACGCTTTCTTTTTTTTTGGTTACGGTAGTTCATTATAAATCAATTTTTCGAAGAATTTGTTCTTATATTATCGAATTAAGCATTAATTAAACAAAAATGCATTTAATTCGTCCCCATTGCGTACAACATTTTCTGTCTCACGCTTTTTTCGGTTACGGTAGTTCCTATAGATAAATTTTCGAATCGATTGTTTCTGTATTATCGATTAAACCATGGAATAAACAAAAACTAATAGGATGGTTTTGGCCAGTGTGGCCTCTATCGCGTACAACATTTTCCGTCGCGCGCTTTTTTGGTTACGGTAATTCCAAATAGATCAATTTTCGAAGAGTTTGTTCTTATATTATCGATTAAAACATTAATTAAATAAAAGTATGAAATTTTTTGTTTAAGAAAATGTACAATCAGTTGAAACTCAAAGAAATCACGAAATGCCTACAAATCGGCTATTTTAATCAAAGAAGCGTCTGGCCGAAAATGTTGTACGCAAATTGGCCGAAGTAGTTTTGGTGAAGGCTTTATTCGCCTAAATTACAAAGTAAAATATCTCACCAATGTGGGCAGCAATAGGATTCTCCACAATCGCATGCTCAATTATCTTCATATTATTCGACAGAATATAATGACCCGGGGATTGCTTGCAAATCTTCTTCTTTCTAAAAAAAACCCTTAATCGATTACCGTAATTTAGAAAACATACGCATCGACGAAAACAGTAAGGCCGTGTCCTAGAAGACCACTATTGTGGGGTTCAGCGACTGAGATACAAACGGACATCATCATCACTATCGTCTGGAAGCTCGTTGTTCTGTCTCTGCACAGTAAAGTCCTGAAAATTAGATTTTGGCAGTTTAGAAGAAGGGTTACCTGGCCAACTCGTTGCAGGTTTCAGAAGACGATGCAATCAACATGTTCTCCGCACGGACCACCTTCGGCTGGCGGTGCGGTCTCCAGACGCTCTTCTGAAATGGAGTGATGTGTCAATGCATCAGAAGTGGTACAATGGGTGGATAAAACAACTGGGCGGAGCCTATTTGGGGGGGGGGGGGGCACGCGGGGAGGTCGCGGCGCCCGCCTGTCCATTTAATTATATTTTTTGCGCGCAATCGCTTGAAGACCCAAAGAATCAAAAACGAAGTATCGATTGCTTTAAAGTTGCTATATCGATTGATATCGATCAAATGCTATGGTTGATGTAAATTTAATTTTAATCGATAAAGTTGACTTTTAGCATTTTCTGACGCGCAAAACCAGATGATCAGGCCAATATTATTGGTTGATTATAAGTAGTCACACTGTTTTATTTCGCTTTATGATGATTGATCGATAACTCAATTCTTCAAGTTTGCAAAGTTCTGGCACGCGATCGCTTCGAGACCCATTACAATCGATCATAATTGATTGGTCACGTATTTCCACTCTATCGATTGATGCTATTTACGAAAAATGTTAATTTTTATAACGAATAAAGCAAATCGATGTTGACATTGATTATATGTAACCTTCTTCTTTTCAATCGATTGATAATATTGTTAAAAATTGCAAATTGGCGCGCAATCGCTTCGAGACCCATTCAAATCCATAAAATTTGAATGGTCATGCGTCGCTTCACACTTTATCGATTGATTCTATTTACAGATTAATAAGTTAATTTTGAAACTTTGAAAAGTTCTGGCACGCGATTGCTTCGAGACCCATTTAAATTGATCAATATTGATTTGTTCATGAAATTTGCAAAGTTCTGGCGCGCGATCTTTTCGAGACCCAATAAAATCGATCAATATTAGCTGTTTACTTGTTGCCAGTTAGCATTCTATCGATTGATTCAATTTACGGATCAATACGTCAATTTTGAAATTTCGGAATTGCTTCTAGACCAATTGAACCATCAATATTGATTGGCTTAGCGTCGCTAGTTGACAAGATATTAATTGATTTCATTTATGGTTCAGTTCGTCAATCACGCGAATGCTTTGAGACCTTTGACATTTTACACATTTTACATAATTCAGGCGCGCCAAATCTGCGAACTTGTTGATTGTATAATCAAGGATTGTTGTAGCCTTAATCTTCTCTATCGATTGATGTGTTCAATGGCTCATTCGCCAAAATTGGTATCTGACGAAGTTCGACTTGTCAATTTGTCATTTTTTGCTTTTTCGGTACGATCATTTTGAATTTGCAACGTTCTGGCGCGCGATCGCATCAATACCCATTGCAATACATCAATATTGATTTCCTTTTTCAATTTTTGCCCGCAGAAACCAAATAACAAAGAAACAAAACGAACCACTTCCAAATGATTAGTGATTGCCTTCTGAACGGCGAAGAAGAGAAGAAGACAATTTATCACTGTAGTGAGAGCCAGTGCTATCTTGATGATCAGCTTGCACCATCTGAACACCACAATTTAAATTTCAAACAGGCATTCTCACTCTGCAGACGACCTCGATTCAGCCTTTTTCTTCTGCAATTCATTGGAAGAACTGGTCTTGTAAGGGTAGTGCTTGTACGGGTACTTGTCTTCCTTTTTCGTAGGGTACTTGTAAGGCTAGAAATTTAGGATTGCATAGAATTTGATGATGTGGATTACCGAAGATCCCAAGTAAGTAGAGGTGTCACCGGGAGAGGTTGAGGTAGGGAAGACACTCGAAGTTGGGCCTTTGTCCTAAGGATGGAAGTAAGAGAGAGAGAGAGAAAGAGAGAGGAGGGAGAGAGAGAGAGAGAGAGAGAGAGAGAGAGAGAGAGAGATGAAAACTAACCGAAGTGTAGCCGGAGAGGTCATCCGGCCGGTCGGGCATCGCGAAAGGGAAGAAATGAGGGGAAGGAGAATGGCATTAGAAGGATAATGAAGATGCTAATTGAGTTCACTTGATTAGCAAAGGTTAGAAGTTGTCACTTAATTAGCATATGGGTAAAAGCAACACTGAAACTTAAAACGCGATATCTTTAAGGATTGAGCATAAGCGGAACCGGGTGGACCTAGAAAAAAATTGTGGTCTTCGATTTTGCTCAAAGTGCGAAAAGTAGTTGTCCTCGATCAGTATCTTCGAGAAATAAAATTAGTTTTGAAAATTCTTTTCTCCGTGCCAAAATTACGCTGTTGTAACTACATTTCCAGAACTCGCTTCGTAGTGGAGCAAATGAAGTTCTGAAAGTTTCATTCGATAGCTGAAAACAAATGTAAAACAAATGTTTTAGTGCGAAATGTGAATCTCTAAAAAATTTTTAAAAAATTCTGTTTTTTTCACCTGAAAAGGGTGTGATTTGAATTTAGGCACGGAGAAAAGAATTTTCAAAACTAACTTTATTTTTCGAAGAGTTTTTTCTAGGTCCACCCGATTCCGGATATGCTCGATCCTTAGAGATATCGCGTTTTAAAGAGAGAGAGAAAGAGAGAGAGAGAGAGAAAGAGAGAGAGAGAAAGCGAAAGAGAGAAAGAAAGAGAGAAAGAGAGAGAGAGAGATTTTTTGTTTCTAAAGTTTCATATCTCAACGTTCATACATTATCCGGAAATGCAGGTGTTCCCGGAACGTGGTTATCCCGTCCGCCATCGCATATTTGTCCTGTTCCGGGCGCCTATCTCTTACATCTCCACTTTCCAATCCTTTCGCCTGGACAACTACCACACATACACATAATTATCTCACTCTCAATAACACATTCCATTTTTGTTTAATTCTAAGGCTTAAATGACTCTCCCTCTCTCTCTCTCTCTCTCTCTCTCTCTCTCTCTCGGGTTCTCTCTTTCCGCCGTTCACCCCATAGCTAATCCTGTTAACTAGAAAGGAGGGTCAAGCGGATTAAAGACTTTAGACTTTCATTTCTTGGATTTGGCAACCATCCGGTGGAAAAGTGTTTTCGCTCTGGGCGACCACCTCCCTCGACCGTGAACAAAGCTGTAAAAGCCGGTAAATTACCACTCTTCCGCGGACTCACTGCCGCAATCGAATGGAACACACACATTCACTCCCTCACTAACTCACGGTTTCCCCTTTTCTTTTCTCTCTCTCTCTCTCTCGTCTCTCTCTCTTTCTCTATTTCTCTCCCTCCTCTCTCTCTCTCTCTCTCTCTCCCTAAACCACCTTCTTTCCCCACTTCCGTCCCCCCATTAGCACCTTTTTGCCCCCACTTAGCCAATCCCAGAAGTGATTCTCGATATGCAAATGAGTCTCTCGTAAGGGCGACCGGTTGGCGGTTCTTTCTATCCTCCGCTTCACTCGCTCTTCTGCCGCTAAATGCCCGGTTATAATATGCCCGCGCCTTGTCGCATAAATCGCGCCATTAGTATAACCACGAGTTAGTATTTCCTATCATAAACTTTTCCATTTTTTCAATAAATAAATTAAATAATTAAACCATTTTTCAGATAATGAAATGAAGTTCATATATTTTTCATTATTCTCGTTGTTCTCAATGGCAAAGGTAATAATTTTCCCAAACAGAAGTATTTCAATTGAATTTTAGGGCGAAAGCCTCTGCCTATCCTACTCAAAATGCCGAGAACAATTGTTAGCAAGGCGTTGGCTTTGCGCAGAAGACGCCAGAAGAGCCACAGAACACCCATGTCATCTCCTAGATGACCTACAGTAAGGGCCCCCTTTGGAACCTTAAAGTTTTCATTTCAGATCCATTTGGAAGGCTTCCCTTTGGCGGGAGAAAGTGCTCTCTCGCTGTCTGTCCACTGCCACTGAGTTCTCCTTGGATACCAATGAATGTCCCCCGGAGGTTTCTTCCATGACTCTGGAGTCACCACTGGAATCACCTTTGGAGTGTGGATTAGCCATGGTTCTTCATGAAGAACGGTGTGAACGACTTCAGAACTGCTGTCCGGAAGAGGCGAGGTAGGTAACATGTGAGTGTGTTAGTGTTAGCGTGTGTGTATGTGTGTGTGTTTGTGTCTGTGTGTGTTTGTGTGTGTGAGGGTGAGTGTATGTGAGTGTATGTGTGCATGTGTGAATGTGAGTTTATATGTGTGTAGGTACGTGTGTACGTGTGTACGCTAGAATGTGTGAATGTGTCAGTATTTCTATGTGTGGAGTGTTTGCGTGCGCGTGAATGTGTTTATTTGTTTGAGCGTGTATGTGTGTGTTTATGTTAGTGTGAGTGTGTATGTGTGAATGTATGTACGCGTGCGTGTATGTCTGAGTGTGCATGTATGTATGTATATGTGGGAATGTGAGTATGTGTGTATGTATCTGTGAATTCGTGTCAATCTGTCAATGTGTCACTCTGTGTATATGTACGTGTGTGAGCGTGTGAACATTAATATGTGTATTTGTTAGAGCGTGTGTGAGGGTGTGTGTGCGTGCGTGTAACAAACGTTTGAAAATGTTTATTACTAAACAAAACTGCGGTTATCATCACAATTTTTAGCCAAAAATACTGAAAATATTTTTAAAAAATGTAATTTTTGAATTTTTCTGACAAATTTTCAGTAACTGAAAATTACTAACCCAACTTTTGAAACAAATTTTCTATTTTGCTCAATCAAGTTTCACGTTTTTGATAAAAACGCTTAAAAAAATTTTGGGAATGCGTTTTGACTTTTTTTTCCAAGCTGACTTTCACAAAAGTTGAGAAACAGCGATCCAAAACATATTTTCGTGTTTCACAATGTAAAATTGTTAGAGGAACCCAAAATATCCCTGGGTGGATTCGAAGTCGGGTCGTTGGATTTGTAAGCAAGGACGATACCACTTCACTATGGGGTCGCGCCGGCGGCCAGGTGGTAGCGTCCTCGCTTGCGAATCTCAAGACGAGAGTTCGAATCCACTCTAAGCCATTTTTTGAATTTGAATGTAATTTATCGCCTAGAATGCAAAATTTCGGACTTTACCTAAATCAGTTAGTTTTTTCAGATGCTTCTCCGAGACCCTGGACCTCCCAGGCTCCCGTCAGCTCTACCGCCGCCGTCAGTCGGCCGCCTCTCGCGCGACCTCCTGTCGCAGGCGGATGTTCGCAGCCATCCATTCCGACATGACAAGGTAATTACCGTATATCCTCCAGCACGGAATGACCTCAACTAATTATCCTTTGACCCCTATTTTAGACCACTAATCTCATAGTCTAATAAGCTCGTATTTCAGGGAAGACATTTCAATCGCAACGGTTGTGGCACAACACACAGGCACTGTTTTGAATCTCTTGGCGAAGATGGCAGCCGAGGATAGGAAATACAAAGTGATTTAACAAATTACCAATTAAAGATGAGTTTAGATGCAGAATCAGACGGCAGTTAGTCAAACAAGTTCAACATTGCCGCCTTTCTTCAAGCTGAACCAGAATAAGGTATGATTTTAACCAGTGCTATTAAGTGAAAATTTAAATAAAATTCTAAATATTCCTTTTTCTAGGTGCTCAATGAAACAGCTGTCAGTGAGACGAGTTCGGCACTTCCTCCATTCTTCCGGCTGAACAAAAAGAAGGTACTGTATGATTAGGGCGTATTTATCAAAATCTCTCAATTTAGGCGGTCCGACCCATAGTTCGGGCCTGTTACTTAACTTGTAAAATTATTATAGTTTTAAATCTTTTTTTCTTTTTTCAGAGCAGATTAACTTTTTAAACTTAAAAGAACCTCTTTTTGACTTGTACTTACCTATGGTACTCATTACTGTATGCGGTTGGACTACCCTTGCCGCGCCCGCCGATCTCGTACGGGTGTGAAACTCGCGGCGCTTCCATGACAGACAACCAGAGTTTTCTGTGCCTTTTCAGGCGCGACCGTAAAAAATCCGAAAAAGACGACCAAAAATCGATAAATCGATGGATTGGACGGACGTGTAAACACCGTGCACGTTGATCGTTAAAAAGCCTGTTATTCACATGTGCCTGTCGCCTGGAATGACCAAAAATGGCCTTTCAGATGAAGATTTCTCTATAACGGCGCATTTAAACCTTTCACTGTTATATATTTTCTGGAAATACCTTTCAAACTGTTTAATTTGAATTAAAGTCAAAAAAGGTCCCTGACGGTCCCTTGAACTTGTCAATTAAAATTGTTGTCAATCGATTTTCCATATCAGATCAACTTTTTAAACCTTAGAAACGTTGTTGTGATTTTACTGTCTATCTCATAAACTTTCAATTGGAAAAAAATGAATGCACTATGACAATGGCAGATGCAGCATCCCGAATACATTCAAAAACTCACTAGCTAATGAGAAAGAATGTTGTACCGAAATGGATTTGCCTTTTTTATCCATATAAAATTGGTTTTAGGTTCTAAATGAAACAGCGGTCAGTGAGACAAGTTCCAGACTTCCTCCTTTCTTCCGATTGAGCAAAACTAAGGTAAGTTCCTAATTTGGCACAGTTTTCAACATGTAACGTTTCAGGAAAAGCATGAGGTTGACCTAAGTGCCACAAGCCCTACCCCACCTTTCTTTAAACTGGACAAGAACAAGGTAGAAACCGGATTTTCTCAACTAAAAAATCAATTTTTCCGTTTTTTTAAAATTTTTTATGAATTATAAACTATTACTTCCAGGCCCGGTACCCACCAAAAACAGCCGGTGTTCCTTCAAAACAACTGAAACACATTCAAGTGTTGAGTGTGGATAACCATGTGGATTCGTTGAAAGTGCAGGCTTCTGGATTTATACAGCAAAGTTCTAGCGGATACTTGCAACAGAGTTCTACGGGATGGACTGTAAAATTTTATTTTTATAAAAAAATGATGATCTTTCAGAAACACAAACCGACTATTAGACGACCTTGGTCGAATAAGAAGATTACTTCAACGGGGAAGAGAAGGAAGGTGAGGGGTTGAAACATCACATTCACACGTGCACACAGACACACATCCACGTGGGCACTTACATACACACGTACACATGCATCACACTCACATTTGTCACTCACATTCACCATTTACACATGATTTCACCAACACACGTATCGCACACATTCGCCATTTTCGTACATTTATACACGTTTTCATGCTCTCACGCATGTTTCACGCATATTCACTCACTACGTTCACACGTTCGCACACTCTTTCACGCGCTCACACACGTTTTTACCTTTACACGCAAGTAGACACGCACACACATACATACATACATACACACACATACACACACACACACTCAGATTCTTACTTACACGTACTCACACTCACACTTTCACGCATATTCATTACTTTCACACATTAACACGCTTTCACTCCCTCACGCGCGTTTTCTCACACACATTCACACACAAATACACATACACATTCACACACATACACACACTTCACTTATACACACTGACACTGACATCCACATATTCACACATGTGCACGTTCTCACGCTTACACATGCACAGACACACATACACACATATGCGTGTTTTCGCATACTCACATACACACATTTTTTTCTATTTCCTTTGGAATAACTTAATTTAGGTAAAAACCCTCTTCACCAAGTTCCTTTCCTCTAAAACTCGCCCAATCAAGGCATGGAGACCCCAGGCTCAACCTCTTCCAGGCCTTTTCCTTGTAAAGCAAAACACCAGTCGAAGCATTGGAAGTTTCCACCAATCCCAATGGAAGGACGAAAATCTCGCAAGAGAGGAGATCAATCGATTGAAGAAAGAGAGAGCCTCTCTTAAACAAGTTGATTCAGAAGAGGTTAGAACCGAACCGGAGGTGAAGCAGCCGGTTGCTTCTGAGGTATAATTCCTGAATTTTAAGGGAAATGGAAGTTTTAGGAAGATTTCGCCAAGGAGTTTGAGAGAAAGGCAGGATCATTGGTTTCAATTGGGCAGAATGCGATTCCTCTTCCGGGGAGCAGATCGAGTCCTGATCGAGTGGAGTAGGTCAAATGTAATTTTTTTAAAAAAGATTGGTGAAGTTCCCATCGGGTGGAGGACCCTCTGATTGATGTGGCTGAAAGGGCGGAGCTCCGGCCGGCAGATGTGTCTGATTTGGTTCGAACTACGAAGGCGCCGGTTATGAGGCCAAGGCTTAGGCTGACATCGGCCCCGTTGGAGGGACCAGTGTTTGCATTTACGGTAAGCTTAACTTATAAGTAGCAGGGGTGAAACAGTGGAATGGTGTGGCAAAGCTGTAAGTGTGAACTTTGTTAGCGAAGAAAATACGGAATGGGAGAGAGAGAGAGTGTGCGTATGTTTATGTGTGTGAGTGTGAGCGTGGATGGGAGTGTATGTGTGAGTGTGTATGTCTGTGAGTGTTTACGTGAACGTGAGTGTTACTATGAGTGTGACTATATGTATTTGTAAATACGTGTGAGTGTGCATGTGTAAGTGTAAACGTGAGTGTGACTGTGTGTATATGTATGTGTGAATGTGTTTCAGCGAGCGTGTGTGTCTGAATGTTAGTGAAAGAACGTGAACGTGAAAGAGTGCACGTGCGTAAATGTGCATTTGTGTGTGTGAACGTGAACGTGAACGTGAGTGTGTACACGTGTTTGTGTGTGTGTGTGTGTGTGAGCATGACCGAACGTATGTGTATATGTTGTGAACACGTGTTTGTGAGTGTGTGTGTGAACGTGAGCTAGTGTATGTGTATATGTGTGAATGTTAGGGTGGATGTGAGTGTTTGTGAGTGTGAGTGTATGTGTGTGTGACTCTGAGTAAGTCTCTGAATGTGAATGTGAGCGTGATTATGCGTGGGTCTGTCTGTGGGAAAACTAGCGTGAGCGTGTGTCTGTGTTTGAGGGAGCGGAGCGTGAGCAACTAAGTGTGAGTATGTGTCTACCTGTGTTAGTGTGTGTAAATGTTTGTGGGGGAGAGAGCGTGTGTGTGTAAGCGTAACAATGCGTGTGTCCGCGTCAGTGCATGTGAGCGTGTGTCTACGTGTTAGGCAGCGTGAGCGTGTGTGTGTTGTTCGTTTGTATGTGTTTGTGTGTGTTTGTGTAAGTGTGAGTGTAAATAAATTTATGAGTGTGAGTGTTAGTGTGAGTGTGTGTGTGTACAAGTGAGCGTGTGTACGTGTGTGAGTATGAGTGCGTGTGTGCATGATTCTGTTGTTCTTTCAGACTCCAAACCCCCTCTGGAACCCCCTTCTGGCCTTCTTCTCCACTCCCTCTCCCCTTTACCTAAGCGTAAGAATTACATCATCTGATAAAGTAAAGTAATCTTACCTGCAGACTCATCAACCCATCCAACTTTGGCCTTTCAAAAAGAGAAGAAGAAAGCTCCATGGGGCCAAGATTTTCCTAGGGTATAAAATTTCAATTTTAATTCCTCAAAATTCAATTTCAGAGAGGAGGCTTCACCAATCGTCAGTAGGAATATTCTGCCAATACCCAAAGAAGACAAGGTATTTTATCTTTTTATAAATCAAATCTACAGTAATTTTAGAATAATTGTGTAAAATTACAAGAATGTTTCGCAAAATTAGGCGAGAGGGAGAAAAACTGCACCACCCAATCGACTAAAAATGGAGTTTCGACGAAGAAAACTTCATTTTGTGAAAATCTCAATTGGAAATTTAGGGTTTGTGAACTATTTAAATCAGTCAAATATGAATGTTCAGATTGAAGAGCTATTCAAATCATTAGATTTGGAGTTTAGGACTTGTGTCTTGAAAAGTGATGTGGAAAGTGAAAATATGGTATGTAAAATTGAATTTAAAATTTAAAATTTGAATTCATTTTTTAGAAGGAATGTGCAGTACCTCCGGAATTACCTGAGGAGGTTTATGAGACGAAGGATTGCCACAGGAACATTGTGCAAATGAGGCAGTATTGTGATCAATTGGCTAATTGTTGCCCAATTGCGCAGAGGTAAGTCTCTATTACTCTCTCTCTCTCTCTCTCTCTCTCTCTCTCTCTCTCTCTCTCTTTATTTTGGTGTATGTTTTTGTCTCTCTGTCTCCCTCTCTGTTTCTGTTTCTCTCTCTCCTCTTTTTCTCTTTCCCTCTCTCTCTATCTCTATCTTTCTCTTTCTCTCTCTATCTCTCTTTTTGCCTCTCTGTCCCTCACCCAATGTCTCTCTCTGTCTCTTTGTCTCTTCCTCTATCTTTTTTTCTATTTCTCTATCTCTCTTTCCCTGTTTCTCCATTTCCCTCTCTCTCTTTTCATCTCACCATTCCTCTCTCTCTCTCTCTCTCTCTCTCTCTCTCTCTCTCTCTCTCTCTCTCTCTCTCTCTGTCGACCTATCTCTCTGCCTATCTCTGTCCCTTTGTCTCTCTATATCTGCATCTGTCTGTCTGTCTGTCTGTCTGTCTCTGTCTGTCTCTTTTTCTATGTCATCTCTTTCTCTTTTGTTTTCTCTCTCTCTCTGTCTCTCTCTCACTCTCTGTCTCTCTTTGTTTCTCTGCCTTTCTGTTTTTCTCTGCTTCTCTTCACATCTCTTTCTCTCTCTGTTTCTCTTTCTCTATGTCCTCGTTTTCTTTCTTTCTCTCTCTCTCTCTCTCTCTCTCTCTCTCTCTCTCTCTGCCAATCTCTGCCTATTTGTCTCTTCATCTATCTGTGTCTGTTTCTCTCTATGTTTCTCTGTCTCTCTCTACTTCTCTTTCACAATCTATCCTCTCGTTCTCGTTCTCTTTGTCCTCTCTCTCTCTCTCACACACACACACACTCTCTCTCTCTCTCACTAACTCTCTACCTCTCTTCCCAGATGCCGTTCCACGGTCGACAACTCCCAGTCAGCAGCCGATCTCCGTCTCCGCCAACGCCGCCTAGCCATGATAGCAGCAAACTGCGAAAAGTCAAATTCAATCAAAGGGTCCATAAAAAGTAATCCTTTTCCCAAACGCACTAATCAAAAAAATATTTCAGCGAAGAAAAAATGGCAGAAGATCCGAGGCGAAGCTCAACATTGACCCCCTAATAAACATGACATATCAGAAGAGCTTATAAAAAATAAATTATTACTTTTTAAATAATATTTGTAAAGAAATACAGTATAAAAACAGTATTTCTGCGGTCTATTGACCTAGTAGCGATGGGTTGGGGTGGCAGGTGTGACCGCCCCAGCCGCCCAGCTGGTGGCCGCCGCCTCGTTGTTTACGAGGCCCAAAGTGCGCGTGATCGCCCTCCGACGCCTGTTTTCATCGCTTCTTCTTCTAAAAATACTGTTTTAAGCGATTTTCAATGTATTTTACTTAAATTATATGTAAAAATTAGCAAATTCTAATTTTCCCACAATTTCTACTAATAAATTGGCGGTTGGATCAAGTTAGCAAGCGGTTATCAGCAGTCATAACACTTGGACTGATGCAATTCATTGATATGAGGATTAGTGTGAAGAAAGAATAAACAGGATCAACTTAGTCTATAAAAAGAGGGATTACAGGGCTGATCGGCAGTGCCAGAAGCCGCTTTTCCTACGAATTTTGATTATTTCCCCAATTTTTACCTTTTTCTTTTGAAAAATTACGAAATTCTTTTCTAAATTTAGATTTAAATATAATTTTAGACAATTGATGCAATTTAGAAAGAGACAATCCGGTAAGAAAGACCTTCCTTGCTGTGTCAAATGTGTACAGCGTGTGTCATGGCTGGGCGCGGGCATGTTAACGGCCTGCTGCGCCAATTTCAGCGCGGGGGTATAGCTCAGGGGTAGAGCGCTCGCTTCGCATGCGAGAAGTCTGGGGTTCAATTCCCCATACCTCCAAATCTCTTTTGCTCTTTCGTTTTAAGGTAAAAGTCAGTGTTTTAACTTATATCATAGATAAATGAATTTTCCATCTCTCTGGCTCCCTCTCCGTCTTCTCCCTTTTCTCCCCCCTCTCTCTATCTTTTTCTCTCCCTTTCTCTCTTTCTCTCTCCTCTCTCTCTCTCTCTCTCTCTCTCCCTCTCTCTCTCTCTCCATCCCTCTCTTTCTCTGCCTACGTGAGCTTTCTAATCAAAATCTCCTTTCTCCCATTTCAGTAGGACTGCTATCCTACCGTAATCGGCTTATCATCCTATCTTTAGTTCTAAAGCACTAATCCCTACCTTCAGATCGTTCTTTGCATTCATTGCGGTCATTTTCTATCACTTGAAGAATTATATCGTTTTCAGTAATGAAGCTTCTGCTTCTGCTCCTTGCCGTGGCAGGAGCCCTCTGCCAAGTTCACTATCCACAGGAGACCAAGTTGAAAAACGTCAGACAACTGACCTTCGGAGGAGAGAATGCCGAAGGATACTTTAGGTTGGCCTTTCTCTCTCTCTCTCTCTCTCTCTCTCTCTCACTAACATCTAGTTTAGTTATGATGACAAGTACCTCACTCTGCAAGCCACGGGTTACGGTACTGGATGTGACCAAGTAAGAAGCATCATAATTGGATTTAAAGGCTTTATTAGATTTATCAACTTGATCTCACACAACCGCCTGAGAAACAGACTCTTAGACGATTGAGTACGGGACTTGGAAGTTGCACTTGTTCTTTCTTCTATCCAAATAATAAGGATGTCCTTTATGCAGGGAATTTTCATAAGGTGGGAGAGAGAGAGTAAGAGAGAGAGAGAGAGAGACGGAGACAGAGAAAGAGAGATTCTTCCAGATCAAGCTGAACACAACTCTCGGCACCGCCGACCCCAGCTGCCCTCCCAAGAAATGTCAGACCCCTGAGGCCAAAACCGATCCCCTCCTTGCCAAACTCTGTAAATTCAATTTCCTTTATTTACCTAGTCTTCTTCAGGCAACACCCAATACACCTGGGACATCTACCCAGACTACGACATCTTCAAAGTCGACCAATTCGGGAACATCATCAAACAACTGACTGACAATGATGTCTACGACGCTGAAGGAGTCCTCTCCCCCGATGGGAAGAAGCTCCTCTTCACCAGTCTCAGAAGCGGTGATTTGGAACTGTGGGTGATGGATGCCGATGGAGGAAATGAGAAGCAACTGACGTTTGAGCTGGGTTACGATGGAGGAGCCTTCTTCTCGCCTGATGGAACTAAGATCATCTACAGGGCCAGTAGACCGAAGACTCCAGAAGAGATCCAGACCTACAAGGACCTTCTGAAGTACAATCTAGTTGCACCGACTGCTATGGAGTTGTACATGATGAATGCTGATGGAAGTGGGCAGAGGACGGTTTTCAAGGAGAAGTTGGGAGGAGCTAACTGGGCCCCGTACTACTTACCTGATAATAAGAGGGTCATCTTTAGGTAAGGAACAAATAACGGTGACAACTAGAGGGACATAGAGAAAGAGAGAGAGGGAGAGAAAGAGTAAGAGAGAGAGAGAGAGAGAGATAGAGAGAGAGAGAAAAAGAGAGAGGGAAAGAGAGTATGGTAGCCTCAGGCCGCTTTTAACACAAATGGTAGCCTCAGGCCGCTTTTAACCGCAGTTGGTAGCCTCAGGCCGCTTTTTAGCGCAGATTGTAGCCTCAGGCCGCTTTTAACTGCAGATGATAGCCTCAAGCCGCTTTTAAACGCACATGGTAGCCTCAGGCCGCTTTTAAACGCACATGGTAGCCTCAGGCCGCTTTTAAACGCACATGGTAGCCTCAAGCCGCTTTTCAATGCAGATTGTAGCCTCAGGCCGCTTTTAACCGCATATGGTAGAATCAGGCCGCTTTTTTCACTGCAGTAAGCTTTATTATACTTTTTCAGTACTAACTTCAACTCTTCCACCGATGATTACAATTCTTTCGATCTTTTCATCGCCAGTGATGATGGAACCGGGCTTGAGCAGGTAAAGGCCCTCTCTCTCTCTCTCTCTCTCTCTCTCTCTCTCTCTCTCTCTCTTTCTTTCTTTCTTTCTTTCTTTCTTTCTTTCTTTCTCTCTCTCTCCCTCTCTCTCTCTCTCTCCCTCTCTCTCGCTCCCTCTCGCTCTCTGTCTCTAAATTTGGCTTCTTCTGTTTGCCTGAGTATCATCCCATCCCCTGTCTTAGGTAACCTTCGACGGAGGTCACTTTGACTTCTTCCCCATGTTCTCCCGAAGTGGAAAACAACTCGTCTGGGGATCCTCCAGAAACGGAAAGGATGAATACGAGATGAATCTCTTCATTGCCGATTGGGTGGAGAATCCGGCCAAAGCAGCTGAAGAAGAGAAGATTCAGCAAATTGAGAGCAACAGGGTTATTGGGAAGAGGATGAATGAGGTAGGTCAAAAAGAGGCAAAGTCAGATAAGGGTTTCAGAAGGCAGAGGAGGTGGCTCAACCTAGATGGCAGGATACTCCTACGCAGGATTTTGATGGAATTGTTCATTTTAAAGAAGAAAAACACTTTAGGAATGTGAAACAGCTGACTTTTGGAGGAATGAATGCTGAGGGATATTTCAGGTATGGAGAGAGAGAGAGAGAGAGAGAGAGAGAGAGAGAAATAGAAAAAGAGAGAGAGAGAGAGAGAAATAGAAAAAGAGAGAGAAAGAGAAAGAGAGAGGGAGAGAGAGAGAGAGAGAGAGAGAGAGAGAGAGAGAGAGAGGGGAGGGAGAGAGAGAGAGAAATAGAAAAAGAGAGAGAGAGAGAGAGAAGAGAGAGAAGAGAGAGAGAGAGAGAGAGAGAGAGAGAGAGAGAGGGGGGGAGGGAGAGAGAGAGAGAGAGAGAGGGGGGGGGAGAAGAGAGAGAGAGAGAGAGAGAGAGAGAGAGAGAGGGGGGAGGGAGAGAGAGAGAGAGAGAGAGAGAGAGAGAGAGAGAGAGAGAAGGGGGAGAGAGAGAGGGGGGAGAGAAAAGAGAGAGAGAGAGAGAGAGAGAGAGAGAGAGAGAGAGAGAGCGGGTGAGAGAAGAGAGAGAGAGAGAGAGAGAGAGAGAGAGAGAGAGAGAAGGGGGAGAGAGAGAGGGGGAGAGAAGAGAGAGAGAGAGAGAGAGAGAGAGAGAGAGAGAGAGAGAGGGTGAGAGAAGAGAGAGAGAGAGGGGGGGGGGGAGAGAGAGAAATAGAAAAAGAGAGAGAGGGGGAGAGAAGAGAGAGAGAGAGAGAGAGAGAGAGAGGGGGGGTGAGAGAAGAGAGAGAGAGAGAGAGGGGGGGAGGGAGAGAGAGAAATAGAAAAAGAGAGAGAGGGGGGAGAGAAGAGAGAGAGAGAGAGAGAGAGAGAGAGAGAGAGAGGGTGAGAGAAGAGAGAGAGAGAGGGGGGAGAGAAGAGAGAGAGAGAGAGAGAGAGAGAGAGAGAGAGAGAGAACATTACCAACCTCGCATTTTAGCTTCGACGACAACAAACTCACCCTCCAAGCAACGGGTTACGGTACCGATTGCGACCACGTATGCCCTTACCGTAATCCTTACATCTTCAGTAATTCAGATTTATGAATTGGATCTCAACAAAGACCCCAGAGAGCAAACTTTGCACCGAATCAGTACTGGTCTCGGAGCGACAACTTGTTCCTTCTTCTACAAAGAGGAAGACAACAACCATCGTCTGTACGCTGGAAACTTCTGGAATGTAAGGAACACCCTAAATGCTTTAGCTACTTACCCTAACTGTTAAGTACCTTAAGGTATATTTAAGGTCAACATGTCCTCCTTCGCCGATCCTGCCAAAACTTGTCCTCAGAAGAAATGTGCCGATCCTTCCACTATCACAGATCCTGTGCTGAAAAAGTTGTGTAATACTTCCTACACTTGGGATATCTTCCCAGATTATGATATCTTTAAGGTAGTTAAGATTTGAGGATGTTAAGGTAATTTAAGGTTTAAGGTGAACAAGTACGGAAATCTTGTGCAGCAGCTGACGATTGCTCCTGGGTATGATGCTGAAGGAGTGCTGTCTCCAGATGGGACCAAGATCGCTTTCACGTCGATTAGATCGGGAGATTTGGAATTGTGGATTATGGATAGTGATGGAAGTAATTTGAAACAGGTTTGAATCTAAAAAAACTGAAAAAGAAAGGAATCTTAGCTTACCAATACTCTGGGATACGATGGAGGCAGTTTCTTCTCGCCGGATGGAAAGCGGCTGATTTTTAGGGCTAGTCGGCCGAATACGCAAGAGGAGATTGATAAATACAAGGTTTGAGAGAGAGAGAGAGAGAGAGAGAGAGCTGTCAAAAAGCGGCCATGTCCAGTCTAAAAGCGGCCTTATTCTGTCAAAAAGCGGCCTTAGGTTGCCAAAAAAGCGGCCTTATCTTGTCTAAAAAGCGGCCCTATCCTGTCAAAAGCGGTCTTAGGTTGGCAAAACCGGATTTTTTTGGTTAAATATCGGCCTTAGGTTGTCAAAGCGGCCTTATGTTATCAAAAGCGGCATTATACTGTCTAAAAAGCGGCCTTATTCTATCAAAAAGGGGCCTTATCCTGTCTAAAAAGTGGCCTTATTCTGACAAAAAGGGCCTTAGGTCGGCAAAAAGCGGTCTTATCCTGTCAAAAAGCGGCCTTATTATGTCAAAAAGCGGCCTTTTGTTGTCAAAACCGGCCTTATTCTATCAAAAAGCGGACTTAGGTTATCAAAACCGGCTTTATTCTGTCAAAAAGCGGTATTATCCTGTCTCAAAGCGGCCTTAGGTTGTCAAAGCCGGCTTTAGTCTGTCAAAAAGCGGCCTTAGGTTGTCAAAACCGGCTTAATTCTGTCAAAAAACGGCCTTAGGTTGGAAAAAGCGGCTTTATTCTGTCAAAAAGCGGCCTTAGGTTGGCAAGGCTTTATTCTGTCAAAAAGCGGCCTTATGTTGTCAATAGCGGCCTTATTCTGTTTAAAAGCGGCCTTAGGTTGGCAAGGCTTTATTCTGTCAAAAAGCGGCATTATCCTGTCTAAAAGCGGCTGTCTAAAAGCGGCCTTATTCTGTCAAAAGCGGCCTTATCCTGTCAGAGACAGAGAGTGAGAGATAGATAGATAGATAGAGAGAGAGAGAGAGAAATCAAAAAGGAGATAAAGCATCTCTTTCCAGAAACTCCTTGAATACGACCTCGTGGAGCCAGTAGCAATGGAACTTTTCGTCATCGACATTGATGGAAGCAACATGAGGCAGATCACCAACCTTGGAGGAGCCAGTTGGGCCCCCTACTACCTGAACGACAACAAAAGAGTCATCTTCAGGTCAGATCTTTTCTTTTCTTTTTATTTAAATTCCAATTCAAAAATAAGAGAAAAGTTTCAGTTCAAACTACAACGACGCTGACAATGGCTTTGGAGCCTTTGCCCTTTTCACAATCAATGACGACGGCACTGGACTAGAAAGGGTAGGACTTTTACTTGAATTGTGTCAAAATAAGGTTCAGATCACCTATGGGGATCAATACGCCTTCAACTCATTTGCAATGATGAACTACAATGGATCGAAGCTGGTCTGGGGATCTTCCAGAAATGGAAGTGTGCCATATGAACTTAATCTTTTCCTGGCTGACTGGGTGGACAGCGGCGCATCTTTCGTGGCGGGACCTTTCATTGTACTTATTCTTACTGTATTCTATCAGTTGTTTTTGTGAATCAGGGTTATATACGTGTGGTTTTTGCTCACTTCAATAAATACTCAAGGAATGATTGTAATTGTGATCTCTCTCTCTCTTTCTTTCTCTCTCTCTCTATCTATATCTCTATCTCTATCTCTCTATCTCTCTCTTTCTCTCTTTCTCTCTATATATCTCTCTCCCTCCCTCTTTCTCTCTTTCTTTGTCTCTGTCTCTGTCTCTCTCTCTCTCTCTCTTTCTCTCTCTCTCTCTCTCTATCTCTATCTCTATCTCTCTATCTCTCTATCTATCTTTCTCTCTATATATCTCTCCCTCTCTCTTTCTCTCTGTCTCTTGCTCTCTCTGTCTCTCTCTGTCTCTGTCTCTCTTTCTATCTCTATCTCTATCTCTCTATCTCTCCCTCTCTC
>JAJQXH010000020.1:1372500-1432500 GCA_022343465.1 Oscheius sp. G VE-2021
TGGCAAGAAGATGAAAAGAGAGATTCTGTGAGGACGTGATAAAGTGAGAATATGAGGGATGGGAGAATGTGAGAACGTAAGGATGTGAGAAGGTAGGAAACAAGCTTTCTCTAGTTCTACCTTGTAGCTTTATTCAAATTACCCGCTTAAAGTGGGAAATGCCAAAAACAAGAACAATAAAAATCACCGATGATCATAAAAACGGACTTCAAAAGTTCCAAAAGCTAAGAAATACCAGAATCAAAGACAAGACACCCATGGTGGCACTGGATCTTGCCGTTCGGTACCCCTCCTCCACGCAAATTTTAACTGGACTTGTAGATTTGAACTCAAAACGAGGGTCATTCAAAATGGAAGCTGGGGGTTGGACCAGAAGACAACGACGGACGGAGTAGATCTCATTCGGATTGAGGCCTTCCAGAACGGTGTCTATCTTTTCACCAACCTGGAAATTTATTTAGTTTTTTAATTTGTAATTTATATTAATTTATAAAATTCAGAGAAAGATAAAGAAAAAGACGAACTTCGACTGGAAGAGTTTTTGAAACTATGGTTCCTCCAGAGCGGGGCTCAACCACGCTGAGTTCTATTTTTGAGGAAGAGGGAGGGAAGGGGAAGTCAGCACCGACCTGAAAATTTCTCTGTTTCAGTCCTCTCTCTTTCTCTTTCTCCCTCTCTCTTTCTTTCTCTCTCTCTCTCTCTCTCTCTCTCTCTCTCTCTCTCTCTCTCTCTCTCTCTTTCTCGCTCTATCTCTCCCTTTCTCTTTTTTTCTTTCTCTCTCTCTCTCTCTCTCTCTGACTCTCTCTGACTCTCTATCTCTCTGTTTTTGCAACTCACGTTCTCATCATCTCACATCATCACGTCCTCACGTCCTTTCGTTCAACATACTTCCACACCCTCATTTTCTCAAGTAATTCACTTCCTCGCGTTTTCACAGCCTCACATTTTCATCTTTTCACATACTCACTTCCTCACGTCCTTACTTCCTCGGGTTCTAACAGCCTCATCATCTCACAACCTCACGTCCTCATCTTCCTTTCCTCATCTTCTCACATGCTCACCTTTGCACGTGTTCACGTCCTCACGCCCGTCCTGTTTATACGTCCTCAAGCCCTCACGTTTTCACATTCTCACATTTCCATATACTTTCTTTTCACACCCACTTCGCACTACCTCACACCATCACATCTTCACTTTCTCACGTCCTTCTCATCTGTTTTTTTTTCACTGAATTCCTACTTTCTCACGCCTCATGTCCTCAGTTTCTCACGTTCTTCATATTTTCATATTCTCATATCTTCAAAGTATCACTGTCTCAGTCTCTCTCTCTCTCTCTCTCTCTCTCTCTCTCTCTCTCTCTCTCTCTCTCTCTCTCTCTCTCTCTCTCTAAATCACCTTAGTCCAGTAGCTAAAAGAAGAGTTGGTAGCCGACGGAGAAGAGCCAATAGCTGTTATCGATGAACAAGCCTCGCTCAAATCATTCGAACACAATGTTTCCAGTCTGAAATTCAATTTTCTTTAAAACAAAAATTGAAACTTACGTGCAAGTCTGACAACCGTCTTCCATCAGATAGCAAAGAACGTACCATCCTGGCAGATCGATATTATCTGGAAAATTCTAATTTACTCGTCGTCAAAGCTGACTGTGTATCAAATCTACTACTATTTTAACGAAACAGTGGAGTGATGTGGCACACGATGAAAATTTTCCAATCGAATTCAATTTCTCAGCAAATTGAAAGTTTTTTAGCCTAGGGCCCCTATAAACCCAAAAATCAATTCCCTGGGGCTATGACCACTTTGCAGGTTTATTTACTCGCCCGAGCCCAGAGAATAAATTATGAGACGCGCGGAGAGGATTTAGCGCCGGACGAGTTATGGACGACGCGTTCCCCGGGGACAATGGCACTAAACTAAAGATTTCAGTTTTTACTCTCTTTTTTTCGGGCAGGCAATCGGAATTTTCAAATAGATTGTTTTAGGGTCAACTATCTGGTTTAACCTTGGCCAAATGGGCCATTTTAAATTTGGGTCATTTAAAGGGGAAGGACCGCGTAAAAATAATTTTTCTGATTTTGCGATAAAAACCTAGATCTCGTTCCCAGGATTCAGAAAAATACCTCATTTACCCATTTTGCATGAAAATGAACCGATTTGAAATTTGGGGAAATTGCCGTTTGAATTGCCGCCAACTCTGCGTCTCCCCATTTCCAACACTCTCTCGCCCACTCTAACCGTGTTTCCGTGCGGCAAACGCGTAAATCGGCCGTTGAAACGCGCCCCTTTTGCAGCCCAAATCATATAATAGGGGTATGTTTCAGAATCGTGGAAACGATATCTGTTCGATGAAATAATTGTAAAGATACTTTGAAAAATCAATTTCTGAGGTCCTTCCCCTTTAATATAAGAAAAGGTTTTAAAAAAAGGTCCCTTACGGTCCGATCCCTTTAAGAAAGAGGAAAACTCACCTGGCGAGAGAGTCATCGTCTGTCCAACCTTGTGCTCACAAGTGACTCCAGGCCTTGGACTAACCCATCCAATAGTTGGTTCCCTTCGATCCGTACACACAGACAGCTAAATTACACTTTAACCATTTTTTCGGTGCCTTAAAATACCTGAAGCTCTGCCCAAATATCATCATCTGGATTTGAGAAGGCTTGATCCATCACATTTTCTCCGACCGCGAAGTCCTTGCCAACTGGCCACAGTCGGACCCTGCTCACATTGCAGCACACTTGTAGCTGAAATCTCTCTTTTGAGTGTGTTAGAGGAGAGGAGATTTGTTTGCAGAGGACGATTTCGCGGGACAGAGCACAAGTAGCTGGCAAGTGATCCGGAGGGGAAATGGGGGTAAACATGGGTTTTTGAAGGGAATTGGGAGATTTCTCTCTTTCTATAACTTTCTCTCTATGTCAGCTCTCTCTTTCTTTCTCTCTTTCTCTCCCTCTCTCTTTCTCTCTGCCTCTCTCTCTCTCTCTCTATTTTCTCTCTCTCTCTCTTTCTAGGTTTCTTCGTCTTTATGTCTGTATCTCTCTTTCTCTCTAACTCTCTTTCTCCGTTTATCTCTCTCTCTCTCTCTCTCTGTATCTCTCTCTGTTTCTGTGTTTCTGTGTTTCTCTTTTTCTTTGTCACTCTCTTTCTCTGTCCCTGTGTCTATGTCTTTCTATCTCTCTGTCTCCCTATCTTTTTCAATCTTTCTTTTTCTATGTCTCCCTCTAACTCTCTAACTCACTCTCGGTCTGTACGCCCCTCTGTCTATATGTCTCTATCTTCCTCTCACCCTCACTCCCTCTTTGTTTCTCTGTCTCTCTTTCTCTGTTTCTCTCACTCTCTCTATCTCTATCTCTCCCTCTCTTTTCTCTCTCTCTCTCTCTCTCTCTCTCTCTCTCTCTCTCTCTCTCTCTCTCTTTCTCTCTCTCTCTTTCTATCGGTAGGTGCGTCAAGGTCAAAGTGTCAAAGGGCTATAATCGACGTAATAGGCGTAGCGGATAGATTGATTGGCGCCCCTATGAATTGAATCCCTCACAATAGGACAGCCAAGGGTGAAAATGAGATTGATATCGATTTTCGAAAACCACTCTCTGTCTCTGAATGTCTCTCTTTCTCTCTCTCTGTCTGTCTCTCTCTATCTCTATCTCTCCCTCTCTCTCTCTCTCTCCAAGATCTCCATAAATCCATATGGATTAGTTGTCCAGCAGCAGCTGGTAATGAATCTGTCAATATTTGCGCCCAACGGTAGAGACCCGTTCACGACCTGTTTACTACCATTTCCAGGGTCGCACGTAGCCAGAAGAAGGCCGTTCGTTTCATTCCACGCAGCGCCCACCCCGCCTTTTTCCTTACCCTTTTATCGCCCTCGTAAAATTTAACGCCTGGGTTTTGTGGATAAAAGTAATAGTTCGGCCTCACCTGGACTCCGACTTCAAAGCCTAGGCTCTGTTTTCCACTCCAGAAGAGTTCACAGGTGAAGGAGAGGAAAGGCAGGAGGAGAGGGAGGACGAGGGCCCGGGGGACCATCGCGCGAAGGGGCGGAGCCACCACGGCCGGCGAGACACGGCGACCGTCGGCGGCGGCTATCACTCCACACGGGATCAACGGATTAGACAGGACAAATGGACTTGGGGCGAAGGGGTTAATTAGGAGATTATTAGGGAAAGAAGAAATGTTATTTACTTGGATAAGATTAGAATTTAGCAGAGGATGGAACATAAATGATTGGGTGATAGAGAGAGAGAGAGAGAGAGAGAGAGAGAGAGAGAGAGAAAGAGAAGGCGAATGGTAAATGAGAGGGAAGTGATTATACTTCTGCAAATGACTGTCATAGTCAAATGTCTATTGTACAATTGACCCGTTTTTTGTTAGTTAGACAGTATAAAAACTGGAAGAAAAGGCCACCTGCGCTTTTTTGCGCACTTTCGGTGCCCTGCTCATTTACTAGTTCTCTTAAGCCCATGCCAGTGATTTTCTATGTTGGACAAAGGCCTTAAATATTTTTTTGTTAAAATTGGCTGTATTGCCTTTTAAAAACCCAAGGCCGCTTGGACTGTTTTTGGCAACTATAGGCCTCTTTACCAGCCCTTTGGAAACCATAGGCCGTTTGCCCTGCTTTTGTCAATAAGAGCCGTAACATAACATTTAACTTATTTTAGAACAAAACTGCTTTTTTAGGCTTTTTGCTTCTAAACACGCTTTTTTCGGCCAAAAACCTCACATGGACATGACAGGGCGAAGGTGCCAAAAAGAAAGGCCCCACAGGGGATCCCATCCTAAATAAACAGGCAATCGCAGCGGTGCAAGCGACCTATGACTGATAAAAAGCGGCCTTAGGTTACCAAAAAGCGGTTTTTGATTGCCAAAAGCAGGGCAAGCGGCCAATGGTTGCCAAAAAGCGGCTTTTCATGGCTAAAAGCACGTCAAGCGGCTTTTCGTGGTCAAAAAGCGGCTCTTATTGACAAAAGCAGGGCAAACGGCCTATGGTTTCCAAAGGGCTGGTAAAGAGGCCTATAGTTGCCAAAAACAGTCCAAGCGGCCTTGGGTTGTCAAAAGCGGTCCACGCGGCCTTTTTGGTTGGCAAAAAGCAGGTGAAGCGGGGTTTGGTTGCCAAAAAACGGTACTCCCAATCATAAACTAATGTCCTGGTAAGCCAAAAACGTCGACAAAAACCGACTTTCAATTAAATGAAGTTTAAGAATTAGTATTACATGAAAAATTCAAAAACGCTTGTTCTTACGCATATGTTCGTTAGTTAAAGCGACAGTCAGACGCTTTTTAATGGTCGGCTTTCTAGAATGTTTCAGTCTGTATCTCTTACTTTCACACACTATTTCGACACTTAAGTAAACATCGGGTACGCAGGCGTTCGATTCATTGAAATATCTGTCGATGAAACAGATTTTTATCATTCACGAGTTTAAATTGCAAAAAACTGCCTAACTGTCCCTTTAACCGCACAAAATTGAGGTAGATCAAAAGCGAATGCGATATTTCAGTGTGATAGAACACGTGGAATAAGAAGTGCGCAGAGACTGCCAAAAACAGCTTCTGACAAAACCTCATAACTTCTCTCTGTCATCCCTTTAAACCCGCTTGTTAAATTTCCTCGTTCAAAATTTCCGTTGGAAAAATGAAGAAAACTGTTTTGTTGCGCCTGCAAAATGGCCTCAATTCCAAGCAACACTTGTCTCCATCCATCCTGAATTGAATCCAAAAGTGGCAGTCCGCGTGTCTCCGCCGCTGCCTTCGCTTTCGCCCGGCCCCGATCCGACACCGCAATGACACAACAAGCCGTTTACGATCGGCCGCTGCCCCCCGTGTCCACTCGATCATAACCCAATAACCGTCTTCCGCTTCTCACAGATGACCACAGCCTTCCTCTTTCTATTCGCTGCGATTGTGGTGCAAACTATGGCTCAGGGAAGGCATACGGATCATCACATTGCGGCAGATGACATTATCGAATTGCCAGTGGGACGGTTAGTCGGTTTCTCCCTCTCTCTCTCTCTCTCTCTCTCTCTCTCTCTCTCTCTCTCTCTCTCTCTCTCTCTCTCTCGCTCTCTCTCAAACACAATTTTAGGTTTCCGGACCCTGTTTGTAAGTATAACGTGAAACAAAACAGCGAAAATGGACCTCCAATTCATGGGTAGGTCAATTTTTTTTAAAATTTCTAATAGATAAAATATTGAGGCAAGTGAAAGTGGGCGATGCTGTTTTCCATGAATGGAGTTGTTCTTATGGAGAGAAAGAATCGGGATTGTACTGTTTATTGGTTCACAATTGTACTGTAAGCAGTCGTGGAGGGACGAATCCGGTTGGTTTTAGAGAGAGAGAAAGAGAGAGAGAGAGGGAGGGTTAGAGAAAGAGAGAGAGAGAGAGAGAGAGAGAGAGAGAGAGGGAGGGTTAGAGAAAGAGAGAGAGAGAGAGAGAGAGAGAGAGAGAGAGAGAGAGGGAGGGTAAGAGAAAGAGAGAGAGAGAGAGAGAGAGAGAGAGAGAGAAAGAGAGAGAGAAAGAGAGAGAGAGAGAGAGAGAGAGAGAGAGAAAGAGAGAGAGAGAGTGGGAGAGAGAGAATAGAGAGAGAGAGAAAGAGAGAGAGAGAGTGGGAGAGAGAGAATAGAGAGAGAGAGAGAAAGAGAGAGAGAGAGAGAGAGAGAGAATAGAGAGAGAGAGAAAGAGAGAGAGAGGGGGGAGAGAGAAAGATAGAAAGGGTCAGAGAGAGAGAGAGAGAGAGAGAGAGAGAGACAGAAGACAGAGAGAGAGAGAACGAGAGAGAGAAAGAGAGAGAGAGTTAGACAGAGAAATTTTAGGTCCCAATCCTCGATGAATTCGGCTGCTCTCTCTTCCCCACCGTCCTCCCCCACGTCGAATACAACGAAGATCTCAAGGGTGGTCTCCTCGTAAACGCATTTTCTCTCGACGTCGACCAGGTATCTCTCTCGCTCGCTCTCTCTCTGTCTCTCTCTCTCTATCTCTCTCTCTCTCTCTCTCTCTCCATCTCCCCCATTTCCTTATTTGATTCCCCACAAAAAACCGTCCTCCGCAGTCATAAACCGCTGAAATCGTCGCGTCTGCCCTCGTTTTCTGCGCATATTGTACGGAGAGCAAATATTTGGAGGGCGTCAAGTCATTTTGTTGAAGGAGTAAAACCAGCCCGTTGACCCGCAGGAAATGTCCACAAACAGCCTGAACCGGATGAGACAAGTGACCACACAACGGACAATGTACAGTCCGTTATGAAACATTGGATTCCAATTTTGAACAATTTCAAATGGTTTTTAAAACTTTTTTTGAAAAACACGATCTAAACATTGAACTGCATTTAAAATGTTATTTTTGTACATTTTAAAATAAAAATTACAATAAAAAATTCAGGCTGCTGTTCTGTTCGAGTGCAATGTGAAACTACTTCTGAAATTGAATGGAGTTTGCCGAAGACCGACTTGTCCTTCGTTGGAGAAACTAGCTGGTGGAGCTCGTGCCAGACGGTATTCTCTGTTTCATTGATAATTCTCGCTCTTAAATACGGGTATTTAATAAAAACAATCGATTTATCCTGATTTTTAAGATAGAGAGGGAGAGAGAGAAATAAAGAGAGAGAGAAAGACCATACAGAAAAGAGAAAGTGAGTGGCTGATGAGTGAGAATGAGTGTGTGAATGAGTGAGTCAGTGTGTGTGCGCGTTATTGTGAATGTGTGAATGTATGTGAGTGTTTCCTTGTTTTGTGAGCGGGCATGTGTGAGTGAGTGTATTTGTGTGTGTGAATGTGTCAGTTAGTGAGAGTGTGTGAATGTGACTGCGTGACTGTATGCATGTGTGTGTTTTATGTACGTGTATATGTGTGTATGTATATATGTGTATGTGCGTAGGTGTGAGTGTGAGTGTATGTGTGTGAGGGTGTGTACATGTGTGTGTTCACGTGTACGTTTGCATGTGTGTATATGTGTTGTAAGTGACTGTGTGTGCATGTGTTTGTGAGCGAAACTGTGTGAATGTGTAATTTCTCTGCTTGTTTGTGTGAATATGGGTGTATGTGAATATGGGAGTGTTTGTATTAGAATATGATGGGTGTGTGACTGTGTGAACGTGTGTGTGAGCATGGTCGTTTGATAGTGAGCGTGTGAGGACGTGAGGACGAAAAAGTTAGTATTTGTGTGTTTTATGTGTATGATTTTGTGTGTGTGTATATGTGTTTGTGAATGCAAATGCGAATATGCGAATATGTATATAAGTGTGTATGTGTGAATGTGTGTGTACGTATGTGAGTGTTTCATATCTGTATGTGCTTGTCTGTGTCTGTGTGTGAATGTGAATGTGTGAGCGTGACTATATGACTGTGTCTGTCTATATGTCTAGGTATGATCGTGTGGGTGTGTATGTGTGTGAATGTGTACGTGCGTGTGTGTGCGCGTATGGTTGTGAGCGTGACTGTGTGCTTATGTGAGTGTGTAGTGTCTCTGTGTGTATAAGTGCGTGTGTAAATGTGTGCGCGTGTGCGTGTGAAAATGTGTGTGTGTCTGTGCCACCTGAATCCATAATGCCCAATTCCTGTCTCTCCGGAAGCCTCTCTTCCTCTCTCTCTCTCTGCGTACAGTGCTTGATATTCAGGTAGCACTCTGTCCGGCTTTGTTTTGTGCGCCCCGCTACAAAGGGGACGAGTGGGGCGGCCGGACTTCAATGCCCCCTGGCCCTTATAAACAGAGCTCGCGCAGCTCATTCGCCCTTTTCCGCCATGACATTGAAGTTCACAGCCGTCTTCCTACTTCCCCTCGCCATGACACAGGCGAATCCCATTTGTCCTCTTTGTTCCATGGGGGCTCCTGGATATGATAACCAAATGGGTCAACGAGGATATGACCAGCAGCAACAACAGCAGCCAATGAGTTTCTCTTCGTATGGGTAGGTTTTGGAGAGAGAGAGAGAGAGAGAGAGAGAGAGAGATAGGGAGAGAGAGAGGGAGAGAGAGAGTGAGTAAGTGAGAGAGAGAGAGAGAGAAAGAGAGAGAGAGAGAGAGAGAGAGAGAGAGAGAGAGAGAGGGAGAGAGAGAGTGAGTAAGTGAGAGAGAGAGAGAAAGAAAGAGAGAGAAAGAGAGAGAGAGAGAGAGAGAGAGAGAGAGAAAGAGACAAGTTAACTATAGGAGAAGCCCTCTTGCGATGTACCAAGGTGACGCCTCTATGTTCGGAACCGAACTGGGTCGAGCCATAGCTCAACGTATTCACCAGCTGTATCAGAATGGAGTTCCTGACACACCAAGGTGAAATAATGTTTATAAAGATCTTTTTGTTTCTCAAAACAACCAAAAAGATGGTAACGCCTTCAAAAATGTGAAAACCCACCTCGATTCATTCATGAAACTAGTGCATTGGTCCTCACAGACCAGATTGACTCAAAATAATCTTCGCTCCAAGCTGAAACACCCAATCAAATTGTCAAACTGCATTTATGATGGTGTGCATAATTTCAAAGCTCACCATTTTAATGGCCAATCGTTTTTAATGAGTTTTCATGATACAATTCTTACATTTGTGTTTGGATTTATTTACTTAGCGCAGTGATCAGGTTGTGGTCTCCATATATTCGATTGGGATACCCACTCTCCATTCGAAATACAAAGTTGTATCCATGATTCTCATACTAATGGATCGTTGGCCGATAAAACCTTTTTTCAGAGATCTGGCGCTTCTTTCAGTGATTTTTATCTCACCGGTTGTTTTACCATACTGTTACACAAGTTTATATCACTAGTATCTACAATGCATACAAAAAAATTGCCACGCGGTGGATACGAACCCCCGATGTTTGTCTGGAGGGCCCGGTAGAGTTCTGGTAAGGGCTTTTCTGTCATGCTTGATCAATGGTTATTTCATTTGAATGCAACAATTAAATGTGACAGTGCTTCAACTAAGTTTAAGTATAATGATCCGCAGGCTAGAAGCCAAATTATAGACCCAAATTGACAAAACTAAAACTACAGTTAAAAAGATACATAGAACTGGTACACACTTTTCGAAAGAAAGTAGTTATATCTAGGTCATTTGAATATACGCATTGAATTCAATAGTGATTCAATTCTAGAGCTAATATTACTCAGGCGAAAGGCAGAAGCCAAATTGAAACATACCAGGAGAATCATACACTTGGCTAATTTCGGATCGTGGGCTTTTGTCACATCACTTCACTGTTTCATTGTGTGAACTTAGCATTTCAGCCATTCAACGTTGATATATTCAATGTTAAGCCAAATCAAGCGTAGGCGGAAGTTTATATTAACAATGATTAAGGCCGTGCAATTTATATTAAATTAATCATAAAGAGAATTGAATTTAATGTTACAGTGATTTATTGTTTTACATTTATGGTGCCATACCGCTTTGAGAGGTGCTATTTAGGTTAAAAGGAACCATATCTCAACATGAAATCACTTTTGAGGGTGCTGTATGCAAATGAAGGGAGCTATTTTCAAATGCAAAAAGAGACCGTGTAAAACAGTGGAGTGATTCATCAAATTATATGTATATTGATATTCAGCCGAGTCCTAGAAGCTAAAGTAATTAGAATACTATATCGACAATTATTGATTTCAGAATGAACAGTGGCTCCTCCTCCTTCAACTCCTATCCCGATCAACCCAGACAGCCAATGCAGTCGCCCTACTCCTCTATGGAAGTTTTGAACATCTCCCCTCCCTCCCAGCAGATGCCCACCTCATTAGAATACAGCAATCAACAACAGCAAAGAGGCGGTTGCCCCTACTGCTTCGGCGGTGGAAATGGAGGATACGCCGCCTCCCCTCCCCGCCAAAGAAGAGTCGAATTTGTGACGAATAAGAAGAAGACCTAACTTCTGAAGTTCCTGTTGCTATTTGCTAATTAAGTCATGTAAATTAAGAATAAATTAACTAATAATAATTGAACGCGAAAAATTCATTTAAATTAACGGATATTGGGAGATTTACAGACACCGTTCAGAGGCCGAGGCCTTAATTGAGATCGCGAGATGAAGACGGGGGGCACCGGGGTTAGTCGGAGTCGCTGTCGATGGCCCTCTTTCCGCGCTTCTTCTTCGGCTCGAAGTCGGAGTCGGAGCCCTCATCGTCGTCCACGGCGTAGTTGGCGGGCTTGGCGCGGGCACGACCGCTGGCCTGGCGAGGAGCCACCGGAGAGTCGTCCAACTCGACCACGTCGTCGTCGTCGTCACTGTCGTCCGCCTTCTTCTTCTGAAATTATTCATGTTGTTTGAAAAAAGAAAAAAGAGTGAAAACAGGAAAAACACACTAAAAAGTTATTTTAGAAGTGCTATATGCAAATGAGGGGCTCAATTTCAAATGAAGAAGGGATTTTTGGCAATAACAGGCCGCTTAACTTGAACTTAGGCAATTAAAAGCCGTTTTTGAAATCAAGAATATGACATCAACAGATCATTTAGCGGTGTTATATGCAAATGCGGGGCTCAATATTAACCGAAAATTTTTGGCAAACTAAGGAGGCTCGATCTGTTTTTTATAAAGAATAAAGCCGCTTTTGGCAACTACAGGCCGTTTGACTTGAAATTTCGCAATTTAAAGCCGCCTTTGAAACGAGGAAAATGGCAAAAACGCAGAAAATGGCCTGAAAATTATTTTAGATGTATTATATGCAATGTTGAGCTCAATTCTAACTGAGAAATGAGCGGATGTTTATAATTTGAGCAAATTTATCTCATTTTTCTGGGTTATTTCCACTGATTGACACAATCCAGTCTTAGTCGAAAAGAGCGCCCAAAATTTGCATTAAGCACCCCCAAAAAGTGCTTTTTAGGGTTATTTTGAGGTCAATAGCACCTCCAACGGCGGTTTCAAACCGTACGTGTAAAACATTGGTTATTTCAATTGAATTTTTAAAAAAATATTTTTTAAACTAAAATAAAACTAAATAGATTTTTTTTAAAATTATTACTTTAATGCGACCGCTTTTAGGCAAACATAGGCCGCTCGACCTGCATTTTGGCAACCAAAGGCCGCTCGACCTGTTTTTGCCATTTAAAAACCGCTCGACTTGAATTTTGGCGATTAAAATGACCTTTTTTGGTTGGAACACAATGGAAAAACTATTTTTGACGGTTTCAGGCGTGATATTCAAATTTCCACTGAACCAACCTTTTGGTTGAAGAAGTCCGTCATCTTAGCGGCGGGCTTGGCGGTAGCCTTAGCCTTGGGTTCGGCTTTGGCCTTCGGTTCAGCCTTGGGCTTGGCAGGAGCCCTCTTGGCAGCCGGCTTCTTCTTCGGCGCCTCGTCCTCGTCGTCGTCAGAAGGGACATCGAAGACGTCCTGGAAATGGGGATTCAGATGACTCAAATTGACTTTTCCAACCTTGGCGGTCTTCTTAGGAGCGGGTTCGTCGTCATCAGAAGGAAGGTGGAACATGTCGTCCAGGTTCTTCTTCGGCGGAGCCTTCTTGGTCTCCTTGCGGGGAGCGAAGGCGTCATCACCGTCGGATTCCTCTCCACTTGAGATGGCCTTCTTCTTAGCAGGGGCCTTCTTCTTCGGAACGTCGTCGTCACTGTCGCCGGCCTTCTGAAAAAAGAAAGCCCAATTAGAATATTGAGAGATGAACTGACTCCGTTCTTCTTAGGAGAAGCCTTCTTGACTTCCTTCTTGGGCGGAGGAGGGTTAGAATCCTCGTCCACTTCCATGCTCTCGTCCTTGACGGCCTTCTGAAAATGTGAAAATTAGAACATTTTTTATATTTATTATTTTATTAATAGTCGTTTAAAAAAACTTAAAATTGTATTAATACAATTTCAACTCATCTGCACGCTGTTTACGGACTAGTTATCCCGAAAATTAAAAAAAAAAAGTATTTACTTGCCAGCCAATGCCAATAAATTTCAAGGAAAACAATTTAATTAATTAATTTTAATTTTTAAGAATGATTTTATGACGGATATTGAAGCAGGTTTAAAAAAATTTAACTCCGTAATTTTTAAATCGTCTATAATTATACATTTTATTAAAGTTATTATTTACAGAAATCAGCTTTTAAAAAACTTAAATTTAGGTATTTCATCAAGGTTGTGCTTAAAATTTGCAATTGCCCTAATTTTCAGAAGCAATTTCCCTAATTTTAAGACGAAAAGTGAAAAACATTCCAAAACAATTTTTGCAATATTTAAGGAAAAAAACTATTAAAATTTAATAAATTAAACTATTTAAGTTAAACAAATAAACTATTTAAAGTTTCCAAAAAGGAAACTATTTAAATTAAACTAATAAAACATTTAGTTTAAAAGAATTTAAGCTAAATTTTAAAATTCATAAAAAATTAAATTTTTAGTGTCATTAAAAAAATAATCGTTAATTATGCATTTTATTTTAGTTACTATTTAAGTATAAAATGTTTAATTCATAAATCAGCTTTTAGAAGCGTAAATTTTAATTTTTTTTTATAAATTTACGCATTTCATTCCGAATTTTAGTTATTTTCACGGATCGCCTTCAAATTAGACCAATTTTCGAGGAAAATCTTAATTAAAACAGGGAATTCGCGCGTCTGTAAACAGCGGACATGTCGTAAACACCGTGCAGCTGAGCTGTCCAGTTGAAATTCTAGTGAAATAAGGGTCCAACCTGTCCACGGGGTTTCTTCTTGGGGATGACCTCCTCCACATCCAAGTCATCGTCCTCTAAGGCGTTCTCCTCCTCGTCATCGTCGAATTCAATGTCCTCGTCGCTGGATTCGTCGTCCGACCAAGTGCCCTTCTTCTTAGGAGTGCTCCTACTCGTGGTGCTGGTAGTAGTCTAAATGTTAGATTTTCATTTTTTTGAACTATTTAAATAGCATAAATTAAACCAATAAATTTAAATAAATTAAACTATTTAAAATTTTAAAAAATTAACTATTTAACTATTTAAATTATATAAATAAAATTATTTAAAAAAACATAAATTTAACAAATACAAATTTTTAAATAAAATTAAATAAACTATTTAAATAAATAAAAAAAACTTACAGGACTGAGGAACTTCTTGATGTCGCCTCCTTCCTTCTTCACCGCCTTGGCCTCCTTCGGCTCCTTCTTCACCCGTTCTTTCTTCGGCGCAGCCATCTTCTCGTACTTCTCCTTCATGGCCTTGTCGATCACCGGATCCACGCGGCTTCCGTCCTTCGAGGGGAACACCTCCTAAAAATGGATAAATTAGAATAATGCAGTTAAAAAACTCGTTTTCTCGAAACCAAAGGCCGCATTACCTTCTTTTTCTCAATTGAAAGCCGCTTTTGGCTAAATGCCGTTTGAATAGCTTTTTGACAACCATAGGCCGCTTGAACTGATTTTAGGCAACCAAAGGCCGCTTAGACCACTTTTTGAGAGCAAAAGGTCGCACCGCTTTTTGGCAACCAATTACCGCGTGGACCTCGTTTTGGCAGAGAAAAGCCACCTAAATGGCTGTTTAACAGCCACAGGCCGCTTGAACCGCTTTTTGCCAATAAAAGCCGCTTTGGACAACCATAGATCGCTTTAACTGCTCTTTGACAGTTAAAAGCCGCTTTTTGACAGTCACCGGTCGTTTGATTATGATTTTAGTAAATAAAAGTCGCTTTTGGCAAATAAATGCCGCCGTTTGGCAACCGCAGGCCGCTTGACCTTCATTTTCTTAATTAAAAGCCGCATTGGCAACCAAAGGCCGCTTGGACCCCTCTTGGCAAAAATAGGCCGCTTGAACCGCTTTCTGGCAACCAAAGGCCGCCTGGTCGCATTTTGGTGACAAAATTTGCCGCTTTTTGGCAGCCATAAGCCGCTTGGACCGCGTTTTGGCAACCAAATGCCCCTTTCTGGAAATTAAAAAATATATGTTTTTTTTGCAAACAAAGGTCGCTTTATCTGATTTTGGCAGCCATAGGCCGCTTTTTGACAACCAAAGGCCGCCTGGACCTCCATTTTAGCTTAAAACTCACAGCAGCGAAGGTGGCGGTCTTCTTTCCCCGCCCTCCATTCTCCTCCTTGGCGAACTTCTTCGACTGCGTCTTGATGGCCGACTCCTGCTCCGCCTTGTCGTGCTCGTCCTGCTTCTGGAGCTCCACGAGGAAGTTGTCCAGGTCCCCCGTCCACAGATCCTTCCAGGTCTTCTTCTCCAGCGCCTTGAGCTCAGCCAACTTCTCGTCACTCTCCTGAAACACCACTTTTTTCACTTTAAAATCAATTTTTCACTCAATTTTCAGCATTTTCAGTCAATTTTAGCCAATTTTCAGCCAAAAGTCAGTGAAATCTCTCAGATTCGCCTTTTAGTAATCACATATGACAGTTAAGTCATTTTGTGCCACATCGCCTTTAGGCCGCACCTTAACTTTTCAGGTGAAACCACTAAAGATGTGATTTTTGTGCCAGTCGGCTGCCAAACTTTTCGTGAAAACAATAGCCACGGAAAGTTTTTTTAAGCAGCCTTCTGTTTTTAAAATCATTACTTTATGTATTTTGTCATCATTGAGATTCCACGAATTTCTAGCTTCAAATTAGAATATTGCAATGAATTCCTTGTTTTGAATTAGAATATTACCTTGACGAGCTTGTTCTTCTCCTCCTCGGAGAGCTTGATGAGGGCCATTCCGACCAGGTAGTCGTAGTCGCTCAGCCGGGAATCCACCTTCTTGTCGGGGGTGTCCTCCTCCTCCTCTTCTTCCTCGTCCTCGCCGGCCTCCTCCTGCTCCTTCTTCTTCTGCTCCTCCTTCCACACCTTCACCGGGTCGGGGTCGAATTCTGGAAATCACGCAATTATATGGGGTCATCAGGCCGTTACAATGAAGAAAAATAGCTTAATATGGTCTCAGTCGAAATCTGGTCTCCAAATTTGCATATAGCACTTCCAAAAAGCATTTCAGGGCCTTTATATTGGAAAAACAGCTTTCCAAAACAATGACAAATGACAATGGAAGAAATGAACATTCCTTTTTGTGGGTGCGATATGCACATTTGCAAGGGGACGGCTTATTGGCACAAAACCCCAAAATTTGAAATTTTAGAAAAAAAAAGTGGATGTTTAATTTTGTCGGTTATTAAAATGAATACGGTGATTCTTTTTGTAAAAATCATTTTTAAAATATCATAATGAAATCGAAAAATTCTTTAAATTTAAATTTACTTTTTTAAACAGGAAAATAAAATCAAAAAAAAATTTAATATGAAAAAAAAAATTTAATAATTTTTATCTAATATAATTTCAATAATTTCGAAACGTTTTTGTGAAAATCATAAAAAACAGAATCGTATCAAAGAATTTAAATTTACTTATTGAAGGAAAATTAATCTTTAAAAAATTACATATGAGAAAAAAAACTTTTTTTGGTTATTTAAACGATTTTGATAGTGATTTTTAAAAAATCAACAAACAAAATCGTCAAAAAATATAATTTTTAATTAAAAAAATAAACTCAACATAATCCAAAATGTGAAAACAGACACATGTTTTTGGTATTTTTCATCATTTTCAGATAAAAATAAATTCAAAATAGTTATTATAATATTTGTAGTGTTTTTGCAATAAATTTTTTACAAAACTTTTTCAAAATTTAAAAGTAAAAATGCTATTTTCCGTTTTAAAACAATTATTTCTTCCAATATTTCGCAAAATTTGTTCCCAACTTTTTAACATTTAAAAGCCGCTTCTGGCAACCATTGGCCGCTTGACTCGCTTTTTCGTAACAAAGGTAACAAAACTCACTCATCTTGATGAGCTGCTCGACAATTGTGGCCTTCTTCTTGTTCTCCATGATGATCTCTCCCTTGATCTTGGCGAGGATGAAGCGAGCCTGGTTGGTGAGCCGCTTGCTCTGCGCCCCGAGCATTCCCTCGAGGAAGGCCTTCCTCTCCACGTACTTCACCTTCCTCGTCTCGAAGAACTCGTGGCAGATCTCATCGGTGGAGTTGAATTTACGAAGACAGCCGGCCGAGTCGAAGAGGACCTGGAAATTTGAATTTTGCACCCAAAAATCAGTTTTTTGGCCATGAAAACACAGAAAAAGCTCTTTTTTGGTCTCAGCTTCGCCTTTTGGTAATCATTTTAGGGTTAAGGCACAAAGTACCTTAAAATGTCCCCTTGCGCCTTTAGACACCGACAAATCACTTCAGTCGGTGGCACTAAAGCAAGGGATACTCGCATAAAATGCAAATATATTGGATTCTTTCAGGCAATCAATGAAATCCACCGAGTTTCACATTTCCACAGGGTGTTTTCAATGAAAAATTAATTGCCGCTTTGATTTCATCCGTTTTTGTTTCATCATTGACCATTTGATTAGAATAACCAGATTAATTAGAATATAGAGGAAAAAAATTACCATGGAGGTGGTGTAGAGGACGGTCTGGAGCTTGAAGAGCTTGTGCAGACCCTCGGCCTCCATTGCACGCAGTTTGCCCTGGGGGACTTTGACGACGAAGCGGACGGTGGTGTCGGTGTGGTACTCCTTGAAGTCACTGAAATTTGAATTTTAAGTGAGAATCCAGAAGAAAAGAAGGAAAATGGACAACTCGTCCGCACGCTAATTTATAATTTTTCTTCAACAAGTTGCTTTCATCAACAAAAAAAACTCAGCATTGAAGACGAATTTTGAAAAAAGTTAAATTAATGAAAATTTAAATTTGAAAAAAAAATATTTTATGCATATTTTCTACGTAATTTAAACGATTTATAAAATGATTTTTGTTTTTAAAAATCGGAATAGAACCTAATTAATTTTAAAAATAAATAAATAATAATTTACTATTTTAAAAGGAAAATAAAGGTTTGGTCTTGATTGAAAAAGTTCTTGAATTTGAATAAAGGCACCTATAGTTAGTATTGAACTTCTTTGAATACATTTATAAAATATATTAAATTCATGTCATTTAACTTGTTTTTTAACATTTAGAAATATGAAAGTCCTACAAAACTTTAAAAAAACTGGAAATTAGAAAATTTAATTTTCTTTTAAAAATATAACTGTTGAAAAATACAACTTTGTATTAAAAATTAAATGTTAACAAAAATATATTCTTTTAAATTATATTAAAAAAAGATATTTTAATTTTCTTCCTTTCCGGGCAAAGCCCTCGCAATAAAGATAAATTTAATATTTTTCAAACTGTTATAATTAAAATATATATAAGGCTTAAACCACCAAATTGGGTGGACGGGCCAAAATTGGTATACTGAAGGCTCGACCCGTGAGAACCCGGTTTTTTTTCCATTTTTAAGGCTTCTTTTTCAGTTTTGGGGCGAAAATCACGTGTGAAAGTGAGGATTTTCAATGAAACTTACGCAATGAGGGCGGGGACTTTCTCCTTGTTTCCCTTGGCCTCCACTCCGTCCAACATCGGCTCCAGTACGCTCTCCTTGTATCCCTGGGTCCAGGTCTTCACCGGCAGTTCGGTGATCTCGATGGTGTCCTCGTTGAGCACGGCGATCTCTCCGGAGCAGACGAAGCGATTGGGGTCCAACTGCACGATGGATCCGCGGAATCCACGGTACCAGGGCACCATGGGCTGGGTGGGCTCGCCCTTGATCAGACGACGCATGTTCTCCGCGATCTCGCGGGGGTTGTAGTTGGGGATGTTGGTAGACCAGGCGGTTCCGATTCCTGAAATTACTGATCATTACTTTGAAGTTCATTACTGATATTTCTAGGGAAAAAAACGGGTCAGGCGGCCTATGGTTGCCAAAAAGCGGCCTTATTTGCCAGAAAGCTGGTCAAGCGGCCTTGTGTTGCCAAAAAGCGATAATTAATCATCATAAAGCGGATTACAATTGAATGTTATTGCGAAAAAGCGGCTAACAAGGCTTTTGATTGCGAAAAAGCGGCTTTTAATTACCTAAGCAGATAAAGCGGCTTCAATTGTCAAAATGCTGCATTTTCTTGCCAAAAAGTGGGCAAAGCGGCCTTTGGTTGCCAAAAAGCGGTCTTTGGTCGCCAAAAAGCGATATTTGATCGCCAACCACCAAAAAATTAGCATATAGGGCTAACTAACCGGTGGCTCCGTTGACAAGGACCATGGGGATGATGGGGCAGTACCACTCGGGCTCGATGCGCTGGTTGTCTTCGAAGAGGAAACGGAGCACGTTGTCATCAGGAAGGGGGAAGAGAGAACGAGCCACGGGACTGAAATTCCATTGCTGTATTCAAATGAAGAGTGGTTATACCTGAGTTTTGTGAAGATGTAACGAGGACTGGCACTGTCCTTTCCACCCTGGAGACGGGTACCGAACTGTCCGATGGGAAGGAGGAGATTGACGTTGTTCGAGCCGACAAAGTCCTGGAAATTAGAATATCAGGGATGAAACAACTATTGAAATGGTGGAGTGATGCGGGAAAAGGATCATTTTAGTCGAACAGTGGAGTGATGCGGCAAATATCGAGATTAGGAACAAACCTGGGCCAAGTTGACGATGGTTCCCATGAGGGAGGCTTCTCCGTGGTGGTAGGCGGAGAGCTCTCCGACGGCTCCGGCCAGCTGGGCCACCTTCACTTCCCTCTTGTCGGCACGCTTGAAGCAGGAGAACATGACCTGGAAATAGAAGAATTTAGATGTTTTGCCCATCAAGAAGGCAATAAAAGCGGCCTGAGGTCGCCAAAATCCCCAGAAAGCGGCCTGAGGTCACCGGAATCCTCAGAAGCGGCCTGAGGTCGCCAGAAAAAGAATAAGCGGCCTGAGGTTGCCAGAATCCATAGAAAGCGGCTTGAGGCTGTCCGAATGGGCAAAAAGCGGCCTGAGGTCACCAGATTACGCGCAATTTAAAAATGGTCGAGTTAAAATAAATTCTTCAATTTAAAAACTATTAATATACATAAATTACAAAAAAAAAAATTTTATTGTTTCTTTCTTCAATATTCATCTTAAAATTAGGGTAATTTTCCTTGAAAACATATTACCTTTGAAATAATCTTTTTTTCATAAATTTAGACTGATATCTTAAAATCGAATTAACCCATTTTCAGAAGACCTAAAAAAATGAACTTAAAGCGGCCTGAGGCTGCCAGAATAGGCCGAAAGCGGCCTTATGTCACCAGAATCTGCAGAAAGCGGCAAGCGGCCTGAAGCCGCTGGAAAACCGGAAAGCGACCCGAGGCTGCCAGTATAGGCCGAAACCGGCCTTAGGTCACCAGAATCTGCAGAAAGCGGCCTGAGGTCGCCGGAAAAAGCGGAAAGCGGCCTGAGGCTGTCAGAATCGCTAGAAAGCGGTCTGAGACAGCCAGAAAAGCAGAAAGCGACCTGAGGTAGCCATAAAGCGGTATGGTCACCAGAATCCTCAGAAGCGGCCTGAGGTCGCCCAAACAAGCATAAAGCGGCCTAAATTGACCAAAAAATTACCTTTCTCTGTCCGGGCTTGAGTCCGTCGACCAAACAGGGAATGGACCTCTCGTTATCCGTGTTGGAGAAGAGGACCAACTCCTTGTTGATAAAGTCCTTGTAGGAGACGGCGCGCGTGTCCTTGTCGTAGAGGTACTCCTCCTCCAGCCCCCTCGCGCGTCTCTCCTTCTTCTCCGCCATCCACTTGGTCAGCCAATCCTTCCTCTCCTCGATCTTCTTCTTCGAGAACGCCATGTCCACAGCCAGATCGTCCTCGGCTCCCCCGTACTTGAATCGGATCCTGTGACGGGCCATGTCCGAGAAGTATTCCTTCGCTTCTTTCGAGGTGGAAGTTCCTGTATTTAGGGAATTGAATTCAAATTCCTAGGAGTTTTTACCCAATCCCTTGTAGTATTTGGTCTTGTACGTCTTCCAGTTGTCGGTGTTGTTGCGCCATTCGTTGTATTCGGGAATCGAGAAGAAGGAGATTTCCTCCTTGCCCTTGGTGGCCTAAAAATTGAATTTTAAGATTTTCCGGGGTAGGCTTAGTGCTATATGCAAATATCAAAACAGAAAGTGAATTTTGCGCTTGAAACGACACTTTCTGTGCTTAAAATAACAACAAAAGGGTATTAAATCCATATTCGTCTTAAAATTAGGGTGATTTTCCTTGAAAACATTGTTTAAAAATATATTTGGAAAAAATAGGAAATAGATAAATTCGAATTATTCCCATTTTCAGAGGACCTAAAAGTGAATTTCATGATGTTTCCGGGCTTAAAATTACACCTAAAAGATGTTTAAGGTGTGCAATATGCAAATTTTGGGTGCAAAAGGTTTTCAACGTAAATTAGTCAAATTTGAAGGTTTTTTTAAAAAATAAATTTGAAGGTGCAAAAACAGGATTTTTGGCACGAATTGATTAAAATTTAGTAATAATCAATATTTTTATCGATAAAACTATTCAATTTTTTTAAAATTATTAAATTTACTAAAAATCTAAAATCCGTACAAAATACGTGAATTTAAAAAAAAATTAATGTTTTCAGTGGATTTATAAAGCAAACAAAATTCATATAAAACTTTTAAAATTCAAAAATTAAAACTTTTTTAAAATTTCAATTTAAAAATGGCTGATTTAAAATAAATTCTTAAAATTAAATGATTAAACTAGGATTAGTTTACCTAAAATACGAGCTAAAATAGTTTTTAGCTTTTTCAATATTCTTAAAATAAGGGTAATTTTCCTTTTAAAAAACATTTATATAATTATTTTTGAAAAATTAAGAAATTGATTAAATTCTAATTATCCCCATTTTCAGAAGGTTTAAAAGCGAATTTAAAGATGTTTCCGGGCTAAAAATGACATCAAAAAAGTGTTTAGTGGGTGCAATATGTAAATTTAGAGTGCTATATGCAAATCTCAAAACAAACCTTGACGATGGGAGTGATGAACTCCTCGACGAAGTTCCTCTGGATGAGGCTGGGCCAGTTGTGGTGGATGAAGTTGATGACCAGACCCTTGATGTGGGAACCGTCCTGATCCTAAACCACCAGAATTGATTAGAATATTGCAATATAAAGTGACCTGATCAGCCATGACCATGACTTTTCCGTAGCGCAGAGACTTGAAGTCGTCGTCGGTTTCGTACTTCTTCTTGTACTGCAGACCGAGGATCTTTATCAGGGCGTTGATTTCCACGTTCTCGGCGACCTGGAAACGGCGAATTAGCATATGACGACGGAATTTTTGAGGAAAATATTGATTGTGATATAATATTGAATTCACGATTTCGCGTTATCCGACAAGTCAACTAATTTAAATTTGAGAGACAACTTGTCCGAAGCGGTAGAAAGCGGCCTGAGGACGCCAGAAAAAGCGGAAAGCGACCTGAGGTCACCGGAAAAAGCGGAAAGCGGTCTGAGGTCGCCAAAAAAAGTGGAAAGCGACCTGAGGTCACCGGAAAAAGCGGCCTGAGGTCGCCAAAAAAAGCGGAAAGCGGCCTGAGGTGACCGGAAAAAGCTCAAAGCGGCATGAGGTCGCCAGAAAAAGCGGAAAGCGATCGCCATAAAAAAGCGGAAAGCGGCTGTAAACACCGGACGGACGAGTTTTTCAACCATTTTAAGTACCCAAAATACCAATGAGCACTAAAAAGTACCTGTTTGATATTTCCTTCGCGGACGTTGAGGAGTTTACCACGCAGCGGGAACACTCCATAGCGATCTCGACCGACCACTCCCAGACCGGACACGGCCAGCGACTTGGCCGAATCTCCCTCGGTAAGGATGAGGGTGCACATCTGAGAGTTCTTGGTTCCGGCGTCGTTGGCGTCTTCGAGCTTGGGGATACCCTGCAATATTCCAATTTTAAGGGAAACTTCGCAAATTGGTCTATTTTGCTCTAAAAGATCGCAAAAAAAAAAACGGGGAAACGTCGCAAAATTCAAATCAAAACTATCGAAAAGATCAAAAATTACCTTCAGCTTGGTGGTTTTCTTTCCGGAGCACTTCTTGTTCATGTCCTCCTGCTGCTTGAAGCGGACCCAGGCCAGGACGGCGTCGACGACTCCACAAGAGATGGCCATCTTGGTGAACTTCTCCGAGAGCTCGCACTTGGATCCGAAGGACTTTGACTGAAAAGGAGATTTTTAATTTAGATTTAAAAAATTTAAAAAAATAAATTTAGAAATTGTGAATTAAGAGAAGGCAAAGAAAATGAGGTTACCTGAAGAGTCATGGTCTCCTTGGTCTGCGAGTCGAAGGTGGGATTCTCGATCAAACTGTTGACGAACACCCACATGTGGTTTTTGACCTGAAAATGATAAATTAATAATTGAAATTAAAGATTTTCGCTGAAAACAGGGTATTCACGGGCTGAAATGCAAATTTTTGGAGCAAACTTTGGCATGCTTCGGCTCTTCCAGAATTGACAAAACTAACATTTTCAAAAGTTAACTTTAAAGTTTTTTATTAGTTAAAAGTTAATCGATTTTTAAATAGGCAAAATTCATTTTTGGCGTAACTTTTGAATAAAACAAGTAAAACAAAAAAATCTTTGACGGGGATCGAACTAGGGTAGTTTAGATTACCAGTTTAGGATTTTTAGCCACTAGGCCATGCTAAAAACAAAAATCATTTAAAAATTAAAATTTAGGGTAGTTTGAAATCTCCAGAACTATAATTTACAACAAAAATAGTAGAAAAAATGTTTTAAAATAAGATTTTCATAAGTTTTAATTGAATTTTACATTTAAAATGCTTTCTTTAAAAAGGTCAAATATGCTTCTCTTTCAAAGTCAGTTTTCTTAATTTCAAAAATCATCTAGAAGTCAAAATTATTAGGGTTCACTTCTTTCGAATTGTGTGTTTAAAACAAAGATTTTCATGTTTTGATTAAATTTTGCATATAAAAAGAGATTTTTACCAACAAAACTTCGGGGGCTTGACAAAAAAGTTAGTAAAAAATTAAATTTGAAGGCCAAATCAAATAAAAATAATTTTTTTGAAAGTCATCGCTGGGGCCGTGAGAACCCTAAAAAGAAGTCTAAAGTACCTGGAAGGGCTTGACATTGACGGTGCTCTTTCCGACTTTCTTCTTGATGGTCTCGATCATCTTCTGCACCATCTGGTCAGCCACGTAGTCCACGTGCCGTCCTCCTTTCGTCGTGGCGATGCTGTTGACGAAGGACACTTGCTGGAAGCCCTTCTCCGACACGGTCAAAGCGACCTCCCAGCGGTCGTTCACGTGTTCGAAGACGATCTTCGCCGGCTCTCCCGTGGGTCCAGTGAGCTCCTTGGTATACTGCTCCACGTACTGCTTGAAGCCTTGCACCTGCACAATGCTAATTAGACAGAGAAAAGAGGAATTAGCATACGGGGACGAGCTTTCCGTTGAGGTAGACCTTGACTCCTTTGCTGCTTCCGGCCACGTCGTAGGCTCGCCTCATCATCAGACCGATGATGTCGTCGTCCAGCTCGGTCATCTTGAATTTGGCCAGGTCCGGCTTGAAGGTGACCTGGAAACGACGATTTTAGGCCGCTTGGACCGCGTCTGGCAACCAAGGCCGCTTGAACCGCTTCTGGCAACCAAAGGCCGCTTGGACCGCTTTCAGGCAACCAAGGCCGCTTGGACCGCTTCTGGCAACCAAAGGCCGCTTGAGCCACTTTGGCAACCAAAGTGGGCTTGAACCGCTTTTTGACAAACAAAGGCCGCTTTAACCGCTTTTGTCAACCACAGGCCGCTTGAGCTGTTTTGGCAGAAAAAGGCTGCTTGGACCGCTTTCTGGCAACCAAAGGTCGCTTTAACCGCTTTTGTCAACCACAGGCCGCTTGAGCTGTTTTGGCAGAAAAAGGCTGCTTGGACCGCTTTCTGGCAACCAAAGGTCGCTAGGACCGCTTTTGGCAACCAAATGACGCTTGAACCGCGCTTTGGCAACCTAAGGCCACTTTTTGAAGCAGAAGAAAGCAACGAATAAGATCCGACCTTCGTGTAGTCGTCTCCCGTCGCCTTCTGAATCCTGGCCTCCTGATCCTTGGTCATATTGTTGATCCACGTCTGCTTGAAGGCCATCCCGTGCTCCTTGGACGACGTCTCCAGGGTGAACTCCGTCGAGAAGATGTTACACAACTTGGCTCCGTATCCGTTGCGACCACCGGTCACCTGAAAAGAAAAGAATTAGAATTTAGCCGACAAATTTAGCAAAATTAGAATTCAGAAGCCACAAACCTTCCGCTGGCTATCGTCGTAGTTGGAAGAGGTGAGGAGAGTTCCGAAGATAAGCTCGGGGACGTAGACCTTCTCCACCTTGTGCATGACGACGGGAATTCCCTTTCCATTGTTGTAGACCGAGATCGTGTTGCGGTCCCTGAATTCATAAGTAAACTTTGAATTTAGCGATAGATAGATGATTTTGTTCAATCGGTCTTTGGTTGCCAGAAAGCGGTTAAAGCGGCCTTTGGTTGCCAGAACGCGAAAAAGCAGCCTGTGGTTGCCAAAAAGCTATACAAATTTGAATTTAGCGGGACGAACCTGTTGATGTCGATTTTGATGAGGTTCATTTTGTTGTCCCTCTGCTTGTTGTCGGCGGCGTTGACGAGGATCTCATCGAAGATTTTGTAGAGTCCCGGCACGTAGCTGATGTCCTTCAGGGCCATCTTCTCCTCCGCCGCGTCGTAGATCCACATGGGCTGAAATAGGTCAATTTTTACATATAAAATAGGGCTAAAATCGCTTAAAACAATGAAAAATCGATTAAAATAAAGAGAAAAGTGGTAAAACTAACCGCCTTGTCGGTGTATTCCACGGATCCGATGTAGGTGTCGGGGCGGAGGAGAATGTGCTCGAGCTGACTCTTCTTCTGATAGATGTCCTCAATGTCCATCTTCTTGTTGCCGCCTTTCTTCACGTTGTCGAGGCTGGTGAAGACGTTGCGGTCCTCCTCCGTCATGGACTCGTTCACATCGGGCGCTGGAAGCAAATTAGGATAGGATTGTGGGGTAAAATTCAAATTAGGGTAAGATTTTAGGCAAAATTCAAATTTACCTGACTTCTCCTTCTTCGGCTTGGCCGGAGCCTTGGCCTTCTTCTCCGCGGCGGGTTTCTTCGCCGACTTCTTGGGCGATTCGTCTACGAAAAATTCGCTGTCGTCGGAATCACTCATCCAGAAAAGAGATAGATTAGCTGATTAGAATACATCGAATAAAAATATGGCAAAGACACTATTAGAATATGGGAAAGAAGATAAAATGGAGAGAATTGCATCAGAAACAACATTTTCAAGCCTAGAGGTCAATAATATTCTAATTTCTGGCTAAGGGCATAAATATAGATTTAAATGAATTTGCACAGTTAAATAACAAAAAAAACAGCGCGGATGCACGGCTAAGACTGAGTAAAGCCGAATCGATCAAGTAAAGCCGAAAACCACTAAAAAGCCATCCATTGTCACTTTTGTGTTAGAAAAGCGTAAAATAAAGCTAACCCAATTGCACAATGCGAAACCCGTTTAGACATGAAAAAAGCTGAAATCACGCTTTCTTGGCCGTGAAACCTCATCAGAAATCTAAAATATCACCAGAAAGCTAATAACCACTGAATTTACAACTTTATAATATTTTTTTAATATTTTGAAAACGCTTAAATCACAAAAAAACAGCAAAAATACAGATGGGAACAGTGGAACGCAGTTGGATAACAGAGGACAACACAACTGCGCAAATAGAGCGTTCGGGTAAACCAAACGATGGAAACGAAGAAATTGTTTTTAATATTATTATATTTTTTGTTAGAAAATGCGCTAAAATAAATAAAACTACATTGAGCAGGAGATGAAAATAGAATTTTTAAACGCTCAATGCGAAAGTCGGTGTAAATTCGATTTTTTTTTCGCGTTTTAACTAATAAATATATTTAACTTAATAAACATCACGTTGAATTCAAGCTAATAAATCCCAACAACGACGACCTTTTTGAAGGCATTTCAGAACGCTTATTTATCGAAAATCGGTGTAAAATCACGATTTTTTCAGCGATTAAACTAGTAAATACTATATTTCATTTATTAATAAATAAATGTACAATATTTAAACTGAAATTTAATAATTGAATTATGGCTATGTCAACCGTCTTCGCGGGCATTTCTCGACGCCCAATTAGCAATGACTAAACTACAACAAAACGACGAAGTACAATTCAAACGAGGCAACGCGGTCTGGGGCCGCCGGAATTGTCGTTTGAACGGCTGCGTTTTCGCGGGCGCGCCAAACGCAACTACGGTAGATTCAGGTCAAGGATACCGTCGGCTGCCTCCCGCCTGCTGCCAGCCGGCCAAAGAGCAGTTGCCCTTTAAGGCTTCAAAATCGTTGAAATGTCTCTGGAAAAATGGGAATTTTTAGAAATTTTAAAAATTCAGAAGAAAATGATGTCTGAAATGCCTGCAAATCAATTTCCCTGGAAAAGATTCATGGTTTTCTCGTGACTTGTTTGTTTATTTCTCATTGTCTCTGCGAACGGCGCCGCGAGGCGGAGCTTGCCCGTCACAGCCGGGTGTCAACAACGTTTGCTGCATCTTCCTGGAGACAGTCGGGTCTTTATCTCTCTCTCTCTCTCTCTCTCTCTCTCTCTCTCTCTCTCTCTCTCTCCCTCTCTCTCTCCCTCCCTATCTCTCTCAGTTGCATCAAGACTAATTGTGTTTGCGGTGATAAGAGTCCGCCCGAACCGTGTTTGCAGAACACCATTTCGACATCGAACCGCCTTTTGATACCACGTTTTCACTAACTTTCACCAGAATTTTCCTTTTTTCTGGAACTTTTCTCGAAATTACCGCTTGAATTTTAGTTTTGAGGTTGTTTAGGCGTTTTTCCATGCCAATATAAATTTCAATAGTCGTTTCTATTGAAAATTTCGAGTAAAAACGCGAGATTTTCACTTTTCAAACGTAAATTTCAATATCTTTTTTTTTCGATCGACGCAGAAAAGTATGGAGAATCTTTCTAGAATTGTGGCAATACTTGTATCAGGGTGTTTAGGTATCGAAACAATTGAAAAACTACAAATTTTATCACTTTTTTGCGGTTTTTCAGTTCTAGTTGAACATTTACAGAAAAAAAAACTTAAGTTTATGTCAATACCTTTTTGTCAGCGTAAAAACACCTATCGATTCATACCTTCAGTTTAAAATTTGGTTGAGTTTGAAGAAAGTTACCGTAACCCATGGTCGCCTACCGTAACCTGGGTCCAAAAATCGATAATGATTATTTAGTTCTCTCTCTCTCTCTCTACTTATTTTATTTATTTCATACTGTACATATTCAACTTTTTATCAAAAATTTCCATTTTTACTGAAAAAATTATAAAATTTAGAGATGGGAGTGACGGAGGACGTCTCCCAATACCTCGAAAATCTGCCAAATTGGGGGAAAGCTGTGGTTGCGGGAGGAGTTTCCTTGGTCATCTATGCCCACTATAAATGGCTAACTTCGAAGGAAAGGAAGACACCGCTGAAGGAGGATTGGAAGGAAGGTAGGGATAGATTTCAATTTCTGTCTCTCTCCTTCTCTCTCTCCTTCTCTCTCTCTCTCTCTCTCTCTCTCTCTCTCTCTCTATCGTAATTTTGAATAGACCACCCGTATTTACCACTAGCCACGCAGGGTGTTCGCTCATTATCAGAAAGGTCATCTGTACATCTGTTGCTAGAGTATCCCACAGATGGTCGCCGTTTGGAACCTAATTAGGCCAAGATAGAGAGAGAGAGAGAGAGAGAGAGAGAGAAAGAGAAAGAGAGAGAGAGAGAGAGAACCAGACAGCCAGAGAACCCTCCATTCTCCAAACAACATGTTTTCGTTAAGCGATTACTTGCCACGTGCCTCTTTCTTTATAGTCCTGTTTTTCTCTTCCGCTAAATTCTCCTTCAAGGCTAACTATCCATTTTCCTCTTCTCTTTTGAAATCACGTAAAAGTGGCTGCCCGAGTGAAGGCCCCGAACGGGTATCGAGTTTCACCAATAACACACACCTGCCCTACGCAAACCACTAAAAACTTTCGAGAGGGATGTTATTTCTTACTTTTTATGCCTGCAAAATTGGCCTTGTAAACGTGTAAAAATCGTGTGGCTTTTACCATATTAAACGTCAAAACCGAAAAGTGTCATTGACCGGTTCTCTCGAATAGTTCGAGGCCGGCGCGCGAAAACATGTTTGTCCACAGGGCGCAACATCTGGTGATTGATTCATGGGGAGGGAGAGGCGGCAAAGATTGCAGGGAAAGTTGTTGATTGCACGTCTCTCTCTCTCTCTCTCTCTCTCTAAACACAGAAGACCAGGGTTAGAGACGCAGAAGACGGGGTTAGAGACGCAGAAGACAGGGTTAGAGACGCAGAAGACTAGGATTAGAGACGCAGAAGACTATGGTTAAAGACGCAGAAGGCAAGCTCTGACTCTCTCTCTATCTCTCACTCTCACTCTCTCTCTCTCTCTCTCTCTCTAACTGACCTTTGATTTCAGGAATCGTCTACCTTTACCAATTCCCCCGAACCAAGAACATCCCAAGTTTGTCTCCCTACTGCCTGAAGGTGGAAACATGGCTTCGTATGACCGAAATCAACTATGAGGTAGATCAAATCACCAAAATCTATTGAAAATTGGGCGTTTAGATAGTCCCATGCAGTCTTTCAACAAGGTCTTTGGAAGGAACCCTGCCTTTTGTTGAACTCAATGGAAAGGAATACGGGGATTCGGCTTTCATTATGAGGTTTGGAGAGAGGGAGAAAGAGAGAGAGAGAGAAAGAGAGAGAGAGAGAGATTTCAGAGATCTGACAAAGGTTCTGGAAAAGAAGTTAGAAGACCACCTCTCCGATGAGCAACAGGCCGCCGCAAGAGCCTTCGAGAAAATGGTCGAACTCTCCCTCTACCAAAGCCACTACACCTTCATGATTGAACACGTCGATAAGGTTAATTCCCTAAACTTTAAAGGGGAAGGACCTCGTAAAATTGATTTTTCAAAGTATCTTTATTATTGTTGCATTGAGTAGACATCGTTTCCACGATTCCGAAACATACCCCTTTTATATGATTTGGGCTGCAAAAGGGGCGCGTTTACACGGCCGTTTTACGCGTTTGCCGCACGTAAACACGGCTAGAGTGGGCGAGAGAGTGTGAGAAATGGGGAGACGCAGAGTTGGCGGCAATTCAAATGACAATTTCCCGAAAATTCAAGCGCTCCTAAATCGATTCATTTTGATCCAAAATGGGTAAAAGAGGTATTTTTCGGAATCCTGGGAATAAGATCGAGACTTTTATAACAAAAACGGAAAAATTAATTTTACGCGGTCCTTTCTCTTTAAAGCCTCTTACCCCTTTTCTTTAGGTTCTGGAACTCCTACCCCCTCAACTCTTCGGAGGAGCCTTCTACCCTCTTCTCGTAATGCTCATGAAGCGTGGATTCGTCAAAACCGTAAAACTCTCCTTATTTTAACGACTTTAAGTTCTTAAGAAGCAAATGGCTCTGACCGTCTCTGGAGTCGGAAAACACAGTCGTGAGGAGCAGATCGGAATTGGATTGGATGACCTTAAGGCCATTAGCAAGTACCTTGGGGCTAAGCATTATTTCACTGGTTTTAAGCCAACTGGGGTTAGTTAAGGTTAAGGATTTAATAAAAGGGGAGATTTTAGGTTGATGCGACCTTGTTCTCCATTCTGTCTCAGATTGCGTTTGCGCCTTATGAGAGTGCTCATTTGGATCTGATGAGAAATGACTGCCCTAATCTGTTGGAGTACGTTGAGAGGATCAAGCATAGGTAGGGAAAGGATGTCTCTCTCTCTCTCTCTCTCTCTCTCTCTCTCTGTCTGTCTCTCTCTCTCTTTGATTGGAGAAGCTATATAATCGATTCTATTGATCATTTCAGATACTGGCCCGACTGGGGAGAGGCCACCACCACCTTCTCCACCGACTCCAACTGGAAGAAGCGTCCCCGAAAGGAGAGTCCCAAGAGAGACACCCCCGCCCACTAACTGACAACTTCTCTGAACAGTAGATAACCCTAGTGATTGCATCCATGATAGATCTCCCCTCCCTGTGCCCATAGCCAATAAAGTCTTCATTTTCTCAACAAAGAAGAGAGAGTGAATGAGATATTATCGTGCTTGAAAGTGTTCAACAGTTTAGCTCAAGGGAGAGAGAGAGAGAGAGAGAGAGAGAGAGATATGACACAAAGGGTAGAGAAGCAGTGATGAGACTTAGAAATGAGTTAGAAACGTAGACACCTGCTAGAGACGTAGGGTTGAGCCCGGTTAGAGAGAGATACTAAAAGAGATATTATGTAGGTTAGAAACGCAGAAAAAAAGATATAGAGGTCAGAGAAGAAGACACCGGCAAGGCACATACACCTGGAGAGACGCAGGAATGAGACTTAGACATGGGTTAGAGACGCATATATAAGAACTTAGATTTAAGTCAGAGACGCAGACATGCATATACCAGTTAGAGACGCAGATTGACCAGACGTCGAGACGCAGAGCTTGTTTAGAGATGAAGATTGGTTAGAGACGGATTGGTTAGAGATGCAGAGATTGGTCAGAGACGCAGAGATTGGCTGGAGACGCAGAGAAAAGACTGATAAATCGGTTAGAGACGGAGGGTGGATACCGGTAAGAACTAAACCAAGTAAATAGTTTAAGTACTCTAAGTAAAATCGATCAAAAAAACGATTTGCAAAAAAGCGAAATTTGGGTCCTGGAGGGAAATCTGTCACATATTCGCTTTTAAATTCAAAAAAAGGGACGCCCAATTAGCATATTAAACACCTTTCCTTCAACTCAACCATGATCTTATTCAACCGAATTTTGCAACTCTTCAAAAGAAAAGATAAAAATGATAAATTAAATATTCTTCTCTACTTTATGCTACGATTTGCAGTGTAAAATCTACGAAAAGGTATATTTTTAATTTTATTTTTTAAAATTAAATTTCTTTTTAATTAAAAAAATCTTTCAGTTGACTTATCAGCAATATTCTCTCTTTGAGGAGTGCAGTCATTTTTCGCAATTGTTTTCCCAAAAACGAACTACTGCAAGGTTTCGGATGGAAGTTGACTGTTTATCTTTAAAGGTTTAAAAAAATTTTAAATTGAAAATTTTGAAAATTAAAAATTAAATATAAAATTTAGGGTGGCGAGCTGTTTATAAAAAAGAAAGAAATGACCACTATAATTCCGGAAAATTCGAAAGTCCGATTTTCTGTTATAAAATTTAACCTCGAGGTAAAATCCTAATTGGGAACTATCAAAAATTCGATTGATTGATGTTTTCAGGAGAATTTAAACGATTCTGTATGCTTATTGATTGAGAGAACTGTTTGTTATTGTCTGTTTTTGGGTTGTTTCGATAAAATTGAGACTTCTGAAGCAAGAATTATGAATCTAGCTGAGGTGAATGGAGATGATCAAAGTATATGTTTTGGTTTTTTAGGTCTCGCGAATAAGAAGCATCGGAAACGGAAGAAAAGGAGGTTATAAATGCAATAAAGAACCCCAGGTAATAGAGAGAGAGAGAGAGAGAGAGAGAGAGAGAGAGAGAAAGAGAGAGAGAGAGAGAGAAAGAGAGAGGCGTCTCTAACCTTCGTCTTCTGCGTCTCTAACCTTGTCTTCTGCGTCTCAACCCCTGTCTTCTGCGTCTCTTCTGCGGGAGAGAAAGAGAGAGAGAGAGCACTAATTTTGAAATGTTTAGGAAAGTAATTACCACGTCTACACGTTTTCGCTTAACCAAGTTTTCACCATGAATGCCCCTTGTCTTCGCATTTATAATCACCAACATTCGGCAGATGATATAATTCGTAAGATTAAAGTTTGTTCTTTTTTTATAATTAAAAAAAAGAATAATGCATTTTAGAGCCTATTAGAAGAAAACCATTCATTTTCAAGAACAAAGTTTTATGGTAAGTTTGAAGTCGACGACGTAGAAGCGGCAATGGTTCATTTGGATGAAGACAGTTTTTTAAAATTGCCAATCCAAGAAGGAAGCAAAACCTGGATTGTTAAAAGAAACATTGGAAATTTTATCGAAATTCAGCTAGTACCAAATGAATCTTTGTTTATTTCTCCGATGTAATAGTTGTTTTTGATATAAATTTTCATATTGTTTCTGTTGAATATTAGGGAGGAGAGGATAGAGAGAGATTTCGTTCATAATAGATTTCCCCTCCCTGTGTACATAGCCAAAAAATTCTTCAAATACTCTATACTATGCTAATTTTGCTCGTACGTTTGCCAATTATCGTCAAAAGGTCCCGCCACGAAAATCCTCCAAGAAATTGCACCTGGAAAGGTGGGATTCAACCGCAAAGAAACAACGCCAGGCAGCGGTTCAAGCGGCCTTTGGTTGCCAATAAGCGGCCGTTTATACACAAAAAATAGATCAGGCGGCCTTTGGTTGCCAAAAAACGGCTTTTAATAGCCAAAAAGCAGGTAGGCGGCCTTTGGTCACCAAAAGCGGCTTTCAATTGCCAAAACGCAGGTAGGCGGCCTTTGGTTGCCAAAAAGCGGCTTTTTATTGAAAAAAGCAGGCCAAGCGGCCTTTGGTTGCCAAAAAGCGGCTTTTAACTGGAAAAAGCAGGTAGGCGGCCATTCGTTGCCATAAAACGGCTTTTTATAGCCAAAAAGCAGCTGAAGCGGCCTTTGATTGCCAAAGTGCGGCTTTTAGTTATCAAAAAGCAGGTGAAGCGGCCTATGGTTGCCAAAATGCGGCTTTTAGTTGTCAAAAAGCAGGTGAAGCGGCCTATGGTTGTCAAAAGCGGCTTTTAATTGCCAAAAAGCAGGTAGGCGGCCTATGGTTACCAAGAAGCGGCTTTCCCTAGCAAAAACAGGTCAAGCGGCCTATGGTTAGCAAAAAGCGGCTTTTAAATGCCTAAAAAGCTGGCCAAGCCAAAAATCGAATTGTTGGTCCCGGTTGAAATCTGTCACAAGCTTTTCCTGTTCAAACTGTGCTGAAAACTGAAAAATCCAATAAATTCTTCATTTTCTCAACAAAGTAACAAATAACAACTTGGGAATGAACAGTTATCGTGAACTACAGCTTGAAAGTGTTCAACAGCTCCAACTCCAGGGGGTGCATGTTGCCGGGGATAATGAGGGAGTGGAGGGGGGTGCCCATGTCCACGGAGGACATTTCCTTTAGCGAACAGAAGACGATCTTCTGGTCATCCCAGCCGACGCGGGCCATGCCGACGCAGGGAGTGTCCTCGTTGTAGACTGAAAGAGGGAGGGGTTAGAGAGAGAGAGAGAGAGATTATATAGGTTAGAGACGCAGAGACGAAAACACTATACAGGTTAGAGACGCAGATATCGGAAAGACATACAGACACTTGTTAGAGGCGCAGAGGTGAAAATGGGATTGAGACAGGATTAGAGAGAGAGAGAGAGAGAGAGAGACTGGTCAGACACGTAGACTGTTAGAGACGCAGACACCTGTTAGAGACACAAACTCATGTTAGAGACGCAGAGATTGGTTAGAGACGCAGAGATTGGTTAGAGACGCAGAGATTGGTTAGAGAAGCAGACACATGTTAGAGATGCAGAGATGAGAATGAGATAGGGTTAGAGACGCAGAAACAAAAAAAATATATAGGTTAGAGACACAGAGACCATGCCGACGCAGTTTTACAGGTTAGACACGCACAGATCGGTTAGAGACATAGACACATGTTAGAGACGCAAAGATGAGAACATAGATTTAAGTCAGAGACGCATACAGTGGTCAGACATGCGGATGTCAGTTAGAGACGCAGGGACTGGTTAGAGAGACATACACGGGTTAAAGAGACAGACAGATGTTAGAGACGCAGAGACGACGTAGATAAGGATTAGAGACGCAGTGACGAGAAAGGCATACAGGTTAGAGACGCAGACACCGGCAAGGCGGCAGACATCTGTTAGAGACTGAGACAGGGTGAGAGAGACAGAGATCGGTTAGACACGCAGACAACTGTTAGTGGCGTAGAGTTCGGTTAGAGACGCAGGAATTTGAACGGTTAAAGACAGATTTGGAGAAAGAGAGAGAGAGGGATTGACCTGGCTCCAATCCAGCCTCCTTCTTCCGCTCGGCGATTTTCAGCAGCTGAGTGGCAGCCTCGGAGCAGGTCAGGTAGCGAGGGGGCTCGTAGATCTTGCGATTCCTCATCATGTTCTCAACCGACTGTTCCTTCGTCTTGATGTCTGGAAAAAGGCAATATTTTAGTTTAAATTACGGTAACTAACCCAGAAGACAGAGAGTGTGGAGGCCCTTGCTCTTATTCGATTCAATCCTGTCGTAGTAGCTGTCAGGCTCCCATCCGTCCAGCCACATCACGATCGACACGGTCTCTCCGAAGCTGTACAACTGAAAATAAGCGATAATTTGATATTTCACTCTTTGTGTTAGAAAAACGTTAAAAAATCTCACCTGCAGACCACAGCAGCCGACGGCATTCATGATGGAGACGTTGTGGATGACCTTCACCTGGATGCCCTGCTCCTTGGCCCGAATGACCAGATCCGTGTGGGTTGTGGCGCCGAAAGGATCGCCCACGACCAGCATAGCGACGTCTTCCTCTCCGGCTCCGTTCAGAATCTCATCTAAAAATGGTATACAGTGCGGTGCTTATACACCCACTTTAGAAAATAATTTAAAATGGTGATTTTAGTGGATTCACAGCGAGAAAAAAGAAGAGAGAGAGAAAATATTTAGCGGTGAAAACATGTTAACACAGACAAACTGCCACCATAATACTCAATAAAATACCTACCGAGTCTATTTTTTCACCAAAAATTCATAAACAATCTGTTTTTTTCTCTCGTCTGGTTATTTTGAAGTCTGCTCATCAGAAAAATCAAATCAATGTTTGACACCTGCAGTTCGAAACCGCCGTTGGAGGTACTATTGGGCTTTAAATGACACTAAAAGTACTTTTTATGCAAATTTGGGGTGCTAGTTTCAATTGAGTCCGGACAGTGTCAAACAGTGAACAAATACTTTTATTTAGTTGTGAAATAAGGTATTCTCAAGACAACAACTAAAAATGGCTTAGTCAGCCTTGTGAAACAATGTTTTCAGCAGTTATTGTGTTTATAATTTGGCAATATTAATGAATTCGGCTATTTCAACGGAATGGAATCATGAACTCATCCCATGAAGTCAGACCGTAATGCCAAGAAAACCTGAAATTTTATCTCAGATAACCTTAGTCGTCCATAATAATAAATGTTCAGATTTTTACAAATTGAATTTGGCGCCAAGAAGTGCCAGTTTCGGCCCGTGAGAACCTTGGATAATTAGAATATTGAGAAAAAAAATCTCACCAGAATTCTGTTCGACCATGGTGCGGTCGGCCTCGATCACAGGGCGGCCGTAGAATTCCTCAAGTTTGGATTTGTCCAGTCCGTAGCAGAGGATACTCGTGTAGGCCTCCAGGTACACGCGGGCCGACTTTCTGAAAAATTGGGGTAATTAGGCCGCTTCTGGCGACCTCAGGCCGCTTTTTCTGGTGACCAAAGGCCGCTTCTGCAGTTTTTTGCCAACCTCAGGCCGCTTTCTGCTTTTTCTGGCGACCTCAGACCGCTTTCCGCTTTTTATGGTGACCTCAGACCGCTTCTGCTTTTTTTCTGGTGACCTCAGGCCGCTTTCCGCTATTTCTGGCGACCTCAGGTTGCTTTTTATGGCGCCCTCAGGCCGCTTTTTTCGGATTCTGGCAACCTCAGGCCGCTTGAAAACTGAAAAATCTCTCACTTAACGGCATTGAGCCCCTTGACGGTGATGTCTTCCACATCTCCCAGCCCCAATCCGATGAGATAGAAGACCATCTGAAATCTACAGTAAGCTAAATTTACAATTTCCAGTTACAATGCAATATGCAAATTAACGTGAGAAATCCAATTGGCATTGAACCAAGTTGCAATATTCAAAATGAATAATTATGGGGAAAAATCACTTTATACAAACATAAATACATAAATAAGTGAGATCATATCGGTCGTAATTAGCATATTGGCACTGAATTCAGTCAAAAAGGGGCTAAATCAGTCGGATTTGGCTTTGACGACGGGGGAATAGGAGGCGATGATTCTCCTTAGAATGTAGCAATTGATGAGGAGGAAAAGGAGTGATGCGGCCCAGATGAGGTGGAAGACGTGGAGGCCTTGGAATTCGAAGAGGTAGGCGAAGAGGAGCCAGACGCCTTGGCCGAGGAACCAGAGGGAGATCATGCGGGAGGCTTCGCGAGAGGACATCTGGAAGACCGCTTTTGGTAACCGAAGGCCGCTTGGACGGCTTTTTGGCAACGAAAGGCCGCTTGTACCGCTTTTTGGTAACCAAAGGCCGCTTTTTGTAAAACTGACGTTGATTCGTTGAGCGATGAGGGGAAGGAAGACGATGTACCAGACGAAGTACTGGCTGGTGCAGACTTTGTTGAAAGAGACGAAGGCGAAGGTGGTCAGGAACCAGCAGAAGGGCAGGTCCGAGTGGAATCTGAAAAAGGAAGGGTTATATTACTAAAGCAGATCAATCGCCAATGACGGCCTCATCTACCAAGAGAGAATCGTTTACAACAAAGTGAATGCATACATGGGCACGGTACCGTAACCTGATTCATGGCGAGACCCCCACCTTAAGAAAAACTGACTTTTGGGTGGTCAATGAGACCCCCTCTTATACAAAATTTTGCCCCGCGAGACCCCCACCCCCGTAAGGGTGCTGCCCATGCATGAGTGAATGTGGTCTCGCTCTAGTGTTACAGTACCCCTTGTGATGGATGATTCCGTAATCCCTTTTTCTATGCACAACTGCATTCATGCAATTTTAAATTGGGGTTCTTGGGCCAGGAGTTGGTGTGAGGTAAAAGATGCGGTCGAATGATGAAAGCAGTTGTCAAAGCAGAAGTAGGTCATGGTGAAAAAGCTATGAAAAAACTGAAACAACTTCCAAATCCACGACTGGTGCGGTCTACCATCGCGGCCTGAGGTTTTTAGGCAAGTGGCGGATTAATTTTTCTCAGGCCGCTTTCTACAAATTCTGGAAGCAGGCCGCTCTTTGCGCATTCTGGCGACCTCAGGCCGCCTGTAATATTCCTACATAAAGGACCGGTCCATCATGAGAGAAATAGTGAATACGCTATTTATCTCCGACGATACCGTACGCTACGTTATTTGCGCTTCGATATTGGGTCAAATATGAGGTCAAAGCGGCCTGAGGTTGCCAGATGCGGTCGAAAGCATCATACAAAAAGAAAAAAAATCTACTGAAAGTGTCGAAAATTGAAAAAAAAACATTACAAATATTTAATATAATAAAATGCAATTTTTAATTTATTTTTTAAATTAAAAATTTAATTTTGTAATTTTTTTGAAAGTGAAAGTGTCGAAAATTTAAAAAAAAACCAAAAATGTAAGTTACTTTTAAAAATGAAATAGAATAAAAAATTTTTGCCAGCTTCAAAACTGGCTGCAATTTTGCCATCGGAGACAAAATGAAGAAAATCACGATAGAAATGAAGAGAACTCCTAGAAATATGCTAATTTCCTTCACACGCTCGTGAAAACCGCGCGTGACGTCAAAAGTCACGTGCCCCCTCCCTCCCCTTTCTCTCCTCATTCTGCGGTTCACCGCCTCCTCAGCCGGTCGTCTCTACCCAACTAACCCTCCACTGGTGCCTTCCCTTCGCCTTCTTCTTCACCTCCTCCTCCTTCAGACATGTCTTCGCCCGATATCCGCACCGCCCGTCCCTTCCAATTCCACTACGGCGACCAGGAACTCTCGGATGTGGTGCTGGTGGTCCCCGACGAGGGAGAATTCCACGTCAACCGCCAGATTCTGGCCAGCAAGAGCCCCTTCTTCAAGGTTCTCTTCTACGGGAACTTCAAGGAGGTACTTGGCTTTCGAAGAAGAATCGGCTTATGAATGGCAGAAAGCGGCCTATGGTTGCCTAAAAGCGGTCCAGGCGGCCTTTGGTTGCCAGAAAGCGGTCCAATCGACCTTTGGTTGCCAAAAAGCGGTTCCAAGAGAACAAAACAATCTGTAGAAGTGGCAGTCAATCAAGGTCAGAAGCGGCCTTAGGCTGCCAATTAAGGCAAAAGCGGCCTTAGGCTGTTAATTAAGGTTAAAAAGCGGCATGAGGCTGTCAATTAGGTTAAAAGCGGCCTTAGCCTGTTAATTGAGGTCAAAAAGCTGCCTGGGGTTGTTAATTAGGTCAAAAGCGGCCTAAGGCTGTTAATTAGGTCAAAAGCGGCCTGAGGCTGTTAATTGAGATCAAAAAGCGGCCTTAGGCTGTTAATTAGCTCAAAAGCGGCCTTAGGCTGTTAATTGAGGTCAAAAAGCGGTCCAAGCGGCCTTTGGTTGCCTGAGAGCGGTCCAAGAGAACAAAAGAATCTTTAGAAGTGGCAGTCAATCAAGGTCAAAAGCGGCCTTAGGCTAGTCAAAAGCTGCCTTAGGCTGTTAATTAGGTCAAAAAGCGGTCTGAGGCTGTCATTTGAGGTCAAAAAGCGGTCCAAGCGGCATTTGGCTGGTCAAAAGCTGCCTTAGGCTGTTCATTAGGTCAAAAGCGGCCTTAGGCTGTTAATTAGGTCAAAAAGCGGTCCAAAAGAACAAAAGAATCTTCAGAAGGGCCAATCCCGTGTGGAAATCGAAGACGTGGACGTGGACGCCTTCGGTCATCTGATGGAGGTCATCTACGAAGGCAGGATCATCACCGACCGTGGAGCCTTCGTCCAGTGCCGGCACAGCGCCAGATTCGAGACCTTCCTGGACCAGAAGGACTCGGAGAAGTACATCGAAAGACAGCAGGGTTGGTAGCCAGAAAGCGGTCCAAGCGGCCTTTGGTTGCCTGAAAGCGGTCATCTTGACAGCTTCTGATGACTTTCTGAGCCAATCGAAGCCTTCTGATGACTTTTCCGTCCTTCAGAGATCTGGAAGAAGGCGGTGGCTCTTCTCTCGCTCGGCGACCGATTCGACGTCTACGAGGCGGTGAAGACGGCCCTCGAGGACCTGTTCATCTGGGCCAAGTGTCCTCTGAAGAGCCATCAGGAGACCTGCAGCAATGAGGGAGTGAAGAATCTGAGGCCCCTCAACCCGCAGATGAGCTTCTCCTTCGACGCCTTCGACAGGCTGCTCAACGAGGCCACTCCTGAAGGCCTGGAATCGCCGCCGGTGACTGAGAGGAGTGGCCGCTCTTCTTCGAGTGATTCGTCTTCCGACAGGTCCAGGTCGAGGTCCAGTTCTTCGTCGAGGAGGAGCTACAGCCCTGCCTACAGAGGCCGCCGCGGGCTCTACCACAACTCCCAGAGCCCCATTCGCCGCAGGAGGCGCTAGAATCTCAGTGGATAAAAAACTGGGCAGATAGGATGTGTTGTTGTTGTATGCAGATGTCTTGTTGTTATTACTTTTCTGGTCTTGTTTTATGTCTTCGTTTTGTTTTAATGTGATATTTGCTGTTTGACGTGTGCCTGGTAAACTATTGGGAAAACCCTGAACCGCTTTTTCACAATTGATGGCAGCTTTGGCCGTTTTCAGTTGCAATTGAAGGTCACAGTTGCCCAAGGAGGTTCAGGGCGATCGAAGGATGACAGAAGCGGCCCTCAGTGATCTCTTCTGCTTTTACCACTTTCGCTTTGCCATTGGCAAGCATATGTTTCTGTTTCTGGCAACAATAGGACTCCAATCATTCTTCGAGACGAAGTTTTGAGCCGTTAATCACTGCTGGGACACACTGAGGGACACACTGTTGCCCAAGAAGGCTTCAGGCGGCCAAATGATGACAGAAGCGGCCTCATCTACGTTTCCACAGAATATGCCGCTTCTGACAACAATAGGTCGCTCCGGGCCGCTTCTGACAACAAAGGGATTCCAGAGAATTCTTTAAGATGACGCTTTCAGACGTTAATCGTTAAAACAGCGGACAGTCGAGTTGTAAACAGAGTGCAGGTGCTGTGAAACAGGGACAGGTTGTAAACATCGAACGGAAGAGTTTGTCATTTTTTTTCCGTTTTGCCCTGATTGGACCTCAAGCCATCTTGACCGACTGGCTCGAACTGACTGGAAGAGGCTACGGGGCAGCCGGCTGCCTCGACTTTGAATTTTTTTTTGAAGATCGTTTCAGCGAATTGAATTGCCCAATTTCGCTAACACTCATTGGTAGATCACGACTGCTTTTGACCTAAACGATTAAAATTATTTGACCTACCGAAATGCGAAATAGACTACGGAGAGGAGTTGAGGGAAGAAGGCTCCGAATCCCACCAATCGGAGCAAAATGGCGTTGTCCTGAAAAGGTAAGGGAATTAGAGAGAGAGAGAGAGAGAGAGAGAGACAGAGGGAGAGAGAGAGAGAGAAAGAGATAACCCACCTGCAACAGGTACAATGGCAAAAAGTAAGGCGAAAAGTTGTGTCTTGTGTCCGTCCGCCGAATGTGGTAGAGTAGGAATTCCTCGGCGAAGACGTCCTCGTAGGTGGCGTAGTAGAGGGCGATGATCAGACTGACAGACAGGAGACTTGTCTGCAAAATTCTAATTTTTAGAGGGAATTCTGAGCCGCTTTTTGGAAGCCTTAGGCCGCTTGACCTGCTTTTTGATGATGAAAAGCCGCTTTTTGGCGACCAAAGGCCGCTTGACCTACTTTTTTTTGGCAATTTAAGCCGCTTTTTGGCAACCAAAGGCCGCTTGACCTACTTTTTTGTGAATTAAAAGCCGCTTTTTGGTAACCATAGGCCGCTTGACCTGCTTAATGGCAATGGGATGGCCAAGATTGGCAAAAAGGGCCCTAATTAGAATATAACGCACGATAGCGTAGGCGTAACCGGTGACATTGGTCAGAAGGGCGTCCAGCTTGCTGAAGACGCCTTTTCTGGAAGCCATCGAGGAGAGGTTGATGAAGATCGATGGGAGGTAGATCAAGGGGTAGATCTTCAGATGGATGGCGGCTGCTCCGTGGACAACGGCCGAGAGGAGCCAGAACCAGGTCTGAAAAGAGAAAAATTTGCATACAGCACAAGAAAAGGAAAAATTTGCATAAAGCACCCTAAAATAGTTATATTTAGTGTCATTTTAAGCCAAAAAGCACCTAATTTGGATATATCACAAGAAAAAGGGAAAATTTTTCATAAAACACCTCAAAATAGTGCTATTTAGTGTCATTTTAAGCCAAAATATCGCTTTCCACGGCGGGAGGTAATAATGGGCTTAAAATGGCACTAAAGGGTACTCTATTGAGGTGCTATATGCAAATTTTCAAACCAAATTTATATTTTTTTTAAATTTGAAAGAAATGGCCCAAAAACCTCCAAATTTGGCCAATTTTGGATGATTTTGAACCAGAAGGCGATTACTTACCACATCACCCCTTTTCTCCAGCAGGTAGAGCGTCAAGAGGACTGCAGCACAGACCAACACATCGGCATTTCCCCTGAAAACCACAGATAAATTTGAATATTGGGAAGCAAAAGAACCTGGCTGAGATGACGGCGGTCAGTGGATTGGCCAGCCAGAAGGCCACCACGGGGAAGATGGTCGGGTCCAGGGAGGCAGCCTCGTCTTTCGGCTTTTCGGACTGTTTTCTGAAAACTTATGCGTTGTATGGTAACCTCAGGCCGCTTTTTTCGGATTCTGGCAACCTCCGCTTTCCGCATTTTTCTGGCGACCTCAGGCCGCTCTTTGACAACCAAAGGCCGCTGAAAAACTCACTTTATTGGCTTCGGTCCTTCCATCATTTTGAAGAGCATCCATCCCACGGCTATGTCACACAAACAGAACAGGATTTTTCCTAAAATTTAAAATAATATAATAAAATTTTACAAATACAATAAACAATATTTTTTCAATTAAAAAAAAACTAACCGAAATTCCTACAGTACTCATTCGGCTGTAGAATCCAGGCTAGGAAGGGAGTGTATCTGAATTTGTTTTAATTGTTTATTTAAATATTCAAATTTTATTTTTTTTATTTAAATAAATATTCAAATTTTATTAAATATTTAAAAATTTTTAAATAAACAAATAAACAAAATAAAAACCTGTAGGTGGCCCTTTCGTAGGGGCTCCTCCCATTGAGCATGTGATGGGCGGCGTCTGAGAAGACTTGGTAGTCGACATCCGTAAAATCCACCTGAAAATTTGAATTTAAAGATTTAAAACAGAGAGAGAGAGAGAGAGAGAAAGAGAGAGAGTGAAAGAGTACAAACCTGGAAGATGTAGTCATGGACGGGAGCGTAGAAGACGAGGATCAGACGGGCGGCGAGGGACACCAGGAGGACCTTAAGGGAGGTAATTATTAGGGAAAAGAGAAAAAAAGTGGCTGTTTTTAATTGAAATTTTAAAGAATATAACGCTTTTAGGGACCGCTGGTCATGGAAAATTATTGAAATATTTAAAACCCGCGGTATATAACCAACATTGGAAGGTTGGCGGCACAGTACCAAAATCCTCATGAGGCCACGGGAATGAAACCAAAAGGCCACGGCATACCATCGAATGGCCACAACATAGTTCCAAAAGCAACGGCAAACCACAAAAATTCTCATGTGGGCCACAGCAAAGCATGAAAGGCCACGGCAGAGCGCCACAATCGTGATGATGCCACTGCAGTCAACACAATTTGTTCGACAAGCCACGGAAAACCGCCAGAATTCTGATGTGGGCCACGGTAAGCAACCAAAATTCGCATTTCGGCCACGGCTTACAATCAAAAAAGCCACGCCACAGCACCAAAAGGCCACAACATCGCACCGAAATTCTGTTATGACCACGGGAATACAACCAAAATGTTGCGTTAGGCCACAGCAAACCTCCAAAAATCTCATTTTGGCCACGGCATAAAGCCAACATCATGATAAAACCACCGTAAATACTATAAAGGTGACCAAAAAGGAATCTTGAAATACCAAAATGACAAAATTACTTGAATAAACTTGAAATACCAAAATGACAAAATTACTTGAATAAACCTTACAAAATAAGAATAATATTAGAATACAGTACCTTGGTCTTGGTCCAGTACTGCTTATCCGCTCCTTTGAGCCACCACATACACACTAAAAGCATGTAAATTCATTAGAATATGCCTCTTCAGGCACTTGAGACTCTGCAGATTAGAATACTGCATCTGTAGGTAGTTCCACCGGGATTCGACCCAAGTCTCCTGAAAGGAACATGGAAATCTGCATATAACAACTTCATTCGGGTGTCAACGGGGAAAGACTGCCACACTGTGATCGGGGCGAGAGAAATACAATCAGGGTAGAGGGAGGATATCTTGGAACTCGTATGGCTTCGGAGATGGGGGAGGATTATGGCTGCCTACAGCTGTGGAGATCCGGGATCGGTGGCTAGCGATCGCTCACAGGTGAATAGCGAGGGAGTCAATTTGTAGTCTGAAATGCTAATTTTAATTAAGAAGTTAGAAAATGGATTTTTTAAATAGTTAAAAATATCTAAATAGAAGAAAGTTTAATAAAATTAGTTTAATTAAAATTTTAAATTTAGAAATTATTTAAATAGAAGTTTTTTTTAAATTTTAAATAGTTAAAATATTCAAAAAGAAGTAATTTTATTAAATATTGTTTTAATTAAATTTTTTTAATAGAAAGTTTTTAATTAAAAGGTTAAAAATATTTATTTAAAAAGAATTTTTTTAATTAATTTTAAATTTAAATTTTAAAAATACATTTTTAAACAGTTTAAAAATATTTAAATATTTAATTAAAATAATGAAATAATTTTATTTAAAACTATTTAAAAAAAAATTTAATTGGAAGTTTAAAAATATTTTTTTAAAAAAGAATTTAAAAGAATAATTAAATAAAAGTAAATTTTTAAAAAAATTTCTAAAACTCACATTTGGTGTTGTTCTTGGCACACTGAAAGTGCAGGAAGACGTTGTCGCAGGGGATCGAGGCACCCGGTTGCGCGCAGGCCTCGCATTTCTGGAAAAATTGAATTTTCAGGGAAAAAGAAGGCCGCTTTCTGCTTTTTCTGGCAACCTCAGGCCGCTTTCCGCTTTTTCTGGCGACCTCAGGCCGCTTTCCGCTTTTTTCTGACGACCTCAGGCCGCTTTCCGCTTCTTTTTTGGCGACCTCAGGCCGTTTTCCGCTTTTTTCTGATGACCTCACCATCAGGCCGCTTTCTGCTTTTTCTGGCGACCTCAGGCCGCTTGGACCGCTTTTTGGCAACCAAAGGCCGCCTGTCAATTCGAGAAAGCTTTACCTGTCCCCAAAACTTGTACATAGTCTCTTCGAGGCTGACCAGCTCGGTTCCATCCAGAAACAAGCCTTCGGCCCACAAGGCGCAGCTGCCGTGGAACCACAGCTCGAAGGTCGGCTGCCTCGATTTCTAAACTTACTTTGTTTAAAAAAAAACGATATTTTATTAAAATAAAAATAAATAGTCCTTTAAATCAAGCCAACCTTCTGATAAATGTGGAATTTCGGTTCCTTCGGAGGGAGGAGGTATTCGGGGAGGCGGCGCGGGCTGGATATGTAGTAGGGGCCGAAGAGGTCTCCCAGGTCCTCGTAGGCCATTCCCCTTCCGCAGAGGGAACACACCCAGCTGCCGGGGACGATGTCCGTTTTGAAATCGACCTGAAAGTATGGAAATTAGTTTATAAACTTTAAAAAATTGGCTAATTTACAATGCTGGTTTACCGGAATTTACAGAAATTACCTGATTTTTACAATTCCATCGTATTTTTAGAACATTTTGTGGAAACAGTCCTTTAAAACTCCGGGTGCTCTCATTGCGGACAACCCTTTAAATTAACCTTTAAACTTTGGGCAGTCCTTTAAACTGACGAATTCTCTCATTTGGGATAGCCTAGTTCATGGGGGATAGTCCTTTAAATTGAGGATAGTCCTTTAAACTCTGCAGTGAACGTATTGGGGACAGTCCTTTAAACTACGGACTGTCGATAAAAAACTGTTGACAGTCCTTTAAAATGTAGACAGACCTTTAAATTGCGCATCTGTTAAACTGTGGTCATTTGGAAACAGTCCTTTAAACCGTGGAGAGTCCTTTAATTGAGAGCAGTCCTTTAAATTGCACAATTTAAAGGACTGCTCTCGTTGAACTTTGGACAGTCCTTTAAATTCCCGATTACTCACGCTACGGGCAGTCCTTTAAGCCGTGGATAGTCCTTTAAAATGCGGACAGTCCTTTAAACTACAGAGTCCTTTAAACTTTTCATTGGGAGTCCTTTACAATGCGAACAGTCAATTTAAACTACAGAGATAATTACCCAGCTCTCTCGTTCGGGGCAGTCCTTTAAAATTTCTAGTTTCTTGGGGGCGGTCCTTTAAACTTCCTGGTTAATTGGGCAGTCAGTGGACAGTCCTTTAAACTACGGACAACCCTTTAAACTACTTACAGTCCTTTAAAGATCAAAGTGTTATTATTGGCGACAGTCCTTTAAACCGTGGGCAGTCCTTTAAAATACGCAGCTCTCTCGTTTGGGGCAGTCTATTAAACTTTCCAGTGATCTTATTGGGGACAGTCCTTTAAATCGCACTTCAAACCGTGGCAGCCCTTTAAACTACCCAGCTCTCTCGTTTGGGACATTCCTTTAAAGATCCTAGTTCATTGGGGGACGGTCCTTTAAACTTCAAGGCCTTCAAACTACAGACAGTCCTTTAAACACCAGACAGTCCTTTAAACATCGGACAGACATTTAAACCGTGGACAGTCCTTTAAACTATCCATTTTACCGTAGTCCCTGCCTTAATTTCTTCAAAATAAGGACAATCAGTCAAAACCCTAAAGTTTAAATCCATCTCCAACCTTGTGCGTTCTGTGGATGTTGGTGTGCGGCCTGACGCTGCCCGCATTGCTCTCCCCATTCAGCAACGAAGAGGAACAACTCGCTTCACACTGAACAACAAAAATATCAATAAAATAAAGATTTAAATACATCCACGAGGTCGCCGAAGGGGCTCTTCTTCTGGGAGCGGCCGTACTTTTCGTGGATTTTCCGCGCCTCGAGGGTAACTGCATCGACTGAAAATACAAAATATATTACATAATTACATTAAATAGACATTAAATTATTTAAAAATCAAGAAAAACTTAATTTAAATACAAAAATAAGCGAATTTAACTCACATTCTTCGTCATGCCAGGTCCTGCGCTTTCTCTTCTTCCTGGTCTTTTTCGCAGCGGATTTCGACGTTTTTACCTCGGCCTTCTTCTTCGCCTTGCTCATGCACTAAAAATCAGTGGATAATTTTAATTATTTAAAATGGGATTTAAAAAAAGAAAATCAAAATTTGAAAATAGTGAGAATTTCAATGGGGCGGCGGGTACGTAAAATCGCGTCAGTGGCCGCAATTATGGTAGGAAACGGCGGTAAAATCAAATTACCGCTGATTAGGTAAGTTAGAGAGAAAATAAAAGTTACAAAAAGAATTGTGGGAACACATTAGCATGGTGTGGTTCGAAGCACCAGGTCAATGGCTCTGTGTGGCGCAGAAATTTAATTATAGGGCGATGGGAAATAAGCAATCAAGATTCGAAAGCCGAGAGGAATCATGGGTCCTGGGACGAATGATGGAGTTGGAATATCGGAATAAATGAACTTGTTGAAATTATTTAAAAAAATCTTTTGGTGATAGAACTAGGATAGACACGATAACTTTCTTCCTGTATGAGGAGGGTAAACATCGTGGTAGGACCATTTAAGTCCCTTCTTTAGCTCTCTTCTCTCTTCTCTCTCTGTCTCTTTCTCTCTCGCTCTCTCTCTCTCTCTCCCCAAATCCATATAAAATCTCTTCATTTCTCAATATCCATTGGCAGAGGCTTCTTGTGTGTTTCCGGCAGGCAAAATGTGAGAATTCCTCCAACTCCAGCCATAAAAAATAAGACCAAAGGCGGCAGCAACCAAGAAACATTCGCCTAAAATGCTAATTTCTCTGTTGGCTGAGAATCCTAGATATATATATATATATATATATATATATATATATATATATATATATATATATATATATATATATATATATATATATATATATATATATATATATATATATATATATATATATATATATATATATATATATATATATATATATATATATATATATATATATATATATATATATATATATATATATATATATATATATATATATATATATATATATATATATATATATATATATATATATATAGAGAGAGAGAGAGAGAGAGAGAGAAGAGAGAGAGAGAGAGAGAGGGAGAGAGAGAAACAAACCAAAGAAGTGATATGGGGCGCAAATACTCCTCCAAGCCGAGAAATAACCGAACACAATCCAATTGACATGTTCCTAATTGAAGTTGGGAAAATTTCCGAGGCAAAGACGAAAAGAGCCATGAAAGAGCTAGAAATGCACAATTTTCCCACCAACCAGCAGCAGAGATGGTACCAATCACCTGAATATTTACATTCTAATTTTAATTTTTTTAAAACTACCGTAATCCAAAAGATTAGCCAAGAAACAAACGGCTGCGATTAGATGTGTGCCGGCCACCACATGCCGTCTGCCGAAACGTTCCAGGACGATTGGGGTGAGGACGTAGGCAGGGATTTCGATGAGACCCATTAGAATATAGTTTAAGTACATGTTTCCGGCAAGATGGGTACTGTAGAGGGAGAGACCGAAGTAGATGAAGACGTCACAGGTCCTGAAGGGAAAATTGGGAATTCAGGGTGTGGGAGAGGTACCAGAGATAGACTTGAATTAGGCAGTAGAGGAGGAATTTTTTGTGCTCGAGTAGGAATTGGAGGGTGGAGGAGTCGAAGTCACTGGAAAGAGGGGAGATGAAGGAGTGAGTGTGAGGACGTGAGCATGTGAAAACATGAATGTTAGCACGTGAGTAACGTGAGTGAGGACGTGAATAAGTGAATGGGATGGTGTGAGAACGTGAGGACGTGAAAAGGTGAATGTGAGGAACTGGACATGAATGTGAACACGTGAACACGTGAATGTGAACACGTGAACAAGTGAATGTGAACACGTGAACAAGTGAATGTTAAGAGGTGAACATGTGAATAATCTGAGAATGTGAATGTGAGGGAGTGAGCACGTGAACAAGTGAATGCTAAAACTTGAGCAGGTGAATGTGAGCTTGTGACGATGTGACTATGCGAACAGATTAAGAAAAAAGAAACGAGAGGACTTTAAAGAAACGAATGTGAAGACGTAAGGATGTAAAGACGTGAATGTGAGAACGTGAATATGTGATTGGGATGGCGTGAGAACGTTAAAAGGTAAATGGGAGGAACTTAGCATGTGAATGTGAGGATGTGAACACGTGAACACGTGAATACTAAAACTTGAGCACGCGAATGTGAGCTTGTGCGAAGACATTAAGAAAAAATACCGGGGAAAAAACGGGAGGACATTAAAGAAACGAATGTTAGGAAGTGAGGATGTGAAGAAGTGAATGTGAGAAGGTGAATTAGTGATTGGGAGGACGAGGAGAAGTCACGTGTACGTGAAGACGTGAACAAATGAATGTAAGACGTGAGGACGTTAATGTGAACATGAAACAACGTCAGGGCGTGAAAAAAGAAATTTGATGACGTTAGGAAGTGAATACGAGGGCGTCTGGACGTGAAAACGTGAACAAACGAATGTAACACGTGAGGACGTGAATGTATGCATGTGACGACGTGAAGGCGTGAAGAAATGAATGTGATGACGTGAACACATAAAGATGTCAATGTTGGATCGCACGGCGTTAAGAAATGAATGTGAGAGCGTGCACCTGTGCATGTGACGACGAGACGCCGCTAAGAAGTAAACGTGATGACGTGAGGACGTGAATAAGCAAGTGTGCAGACGGGAGGGCATGAATACATGAATGTGAAGACGTCAGGACGTGAAGAAATGAATGTGAGGACAAGAGGATGTGAAGAACCAAATATGTAGGCATGAGCACGTGAATAAGTGAATGATAACGTAAGGAAGTTAATAAGTGAATGTAAGTACGTGTGGACGTGATGACTTGAAGTAGTAAATGTTAGACTGAAGAATGTGAATGTGAGTATGTGACGACGTGAGGACGCCAAGAAGTAAATTTGACGATGTGAGGACGTAAATACATGAATGTGAGGACGTGAACACATGAACGTTAGGATGTGAGGACCTAAAAACGCGTTTGCGCGTGAGTAAGTGAATCAATGATTTATTGAACAAACCTCTCGCAGCCCTTCTCTTCCGTCGCAAAAAGAGCCTCCAAGTCCCCAATCCTCCGTTTATCCACTTTCTCCAACCACTGCCCCGCCTCCTCCTTCTTCCCCTTCTTCACCAGGAAATGCAGAGTTTCAGGCATAAAACTAAATCCCAAATCACTTAGTTCTTATCTTTTCCTTACCATAAATGCACCAAAAAGAGAAGAACCATTGGAATTGCACAATTCCTTACAATCTCTCTCCAAGAGGACGCCATAGCAGCGATTGGGGTGACTGCAGAATACCCGACTACCCAAGAAAGACCGAAGATTAGGGTGGTGACGGAACGGAAGGCAGTGGAAGTGTGTTCGTAAGCTGCCACCCAGGCGACCATCGCAGCGGCTATGTAGACGATTCCATGGAGAAATCTAAGGCCTGTATAGATGAGGAAAGAAGGGCTCAGGGAGGCTGCACAGGCTAGGATGGCCTCCATTCCGATGCAGAAGAGGAGAACTGGCCGACGGCCTAAGCTCAAAAGTTAAGGTGTTAGGGTTTAGGCCTTATGGTTAGAGTTACCGATCGGCTGCGTAGGTGAGGACAGCTCCACCGACCATGTTACCGAACATGAAGGAGGAGGTACTCCAGGAGGCGAGGTAGGAGCGGTCGCCTTTTAGGTTGAACTGGAGAGAGAGGGTTAGAGAGAGAGAGAGAGAGAGAGAGAGAGAGAGAGAGAGATTTCCCAAGGTCTTTGTATCTTAGGGACACTAAGGTTTTGGTTTAAGAAACTAAGGCCTTATTTTCTTAAGAACACTAAAGTATTGCTTTCTAAAGGACACTAAGGTCTTGGTTTATTAAGGACACTAAGGTATTTATTTCTTAAGAACACTAAGGTCTTGGTTTCTTAAACATACTAAGGTCTTGGTTTCCTAGGGACACTAAGGTCTTTGTTTCTTTAGGACTCTAAGGTCGAAGAGACCTAAGGCTGACAGAAGCAGCCTAAAGAGACCTAAGGCTGCCAGAAGCGGCCTAAAGAGACCTAAGGATGTCAAAAGCGGCCTAAAGAGTCATAAGGCTGCCAGAAGCGGCCTAAAGCGTCGTAAGGCTGCCAGAAACAACCTAAAGAGACCTAAGGCTGCCAGAAGCGGTTTAAAGAGACCTAAGGCTGCCAGAAGCGGCCTAAAGAGACCTAAGGCTGCCGAACCGGCCTAAAGAGACCTAAGGCTGCCAGAAGCGGTTTAAAGAGACCTAAGGTTGCCAGAAGCGGTCTAATGAGTCCTAAGGTTGCCAGAAGCGGCCTAAATAGACCTAAGGCTGCCAGAAGCGGTTTAAAAAGACCTAAGGCTGCCAAAAGCGGCCTAAAGAGACCTAAGGTTGCCAGAAGCGGCCTAAATAGACCTAAGGTTGCCAGAAGCGGTTTAAAAAGACCTAAGGCTGCCAAAAGCGGCCTAAAGAGACCTAAGGCTGCCAGAAGCGGACTTACCTCCTCTACCAAAGTGACAGTTGTGCAGTTCTCGCATTCCATAGCTGTGAAGGCACTGGTCATCAGTTGCATGGCCCCGATTACCCACATCAGGGCACAGGAACCAATTCCCAGTAAGAGACGGCCATTACTCCCACCTAAAAGTAGATATTTTCAACAAGAAAAGCAAAAAAAAGGTCACCGATTTCATCTAAAACTTGGTCGGGTTTCTTGAATCTAACGACCGCAGTCATAAGGCAGGCAGAAGTGGTTCGTCTGGTGAAATGTTTAGATTGTAACAAACAAGTAGGGTAATCGCATTAATCGAATGAGAACAAACAAGCGTGATAGAGCAGAACGGGTACATGTTGTTCGATTGGAAGGGATCAACGGATGAAGGGATCAACAGGTGGCCGGGCAAAAAGGGCAAGGAGGGAGGTGGGATGGAATGTGACCTGTGGTTGATGGGAATCATCATTCATTCACTCAATCACTTTCTCACTGACTTACCCACTCACTCGCACATACACACAAACAAACACTTCACAGTGAGACAGTCACACAAAGTGCCGTTTCTCGAAATTCTGTCTTTCTGTGATTGTTAGCTAGACTGAAATGGAACAATGGAATGATTCAAACGCGAAAAATTCAGGATGTCTGCAGTTTAAAAAAAATTAAAATTGAAGTTTTTTTAAAACATTTTTTTAAACGAGTGGAAATTGAAGTTCACTAAGTGTATGTGAGAACTCATTGTCAAGTCATTTATTCTTCTCACAGAATCCGAAACGTTGTTTTGGCTTTTTTGGAGTTCTGAATCATAGATCAGTTACACGCCATTCACAAAAATAGATCAAACCCGAATGTCTCTCTTTCCTCTCTCTTTAAAGGGGAAGGACCTCGTAAAATTGATTTTTCAAAGTATCTTTATTATAATTTCATTGAGTAGACATAGTTTCCACGATTCTGAAACATACCCCTTTTATACGATTTGGACTGCAAAAGGGGCGCGTTTACACGGCCGTTTTACGCGTTTGCCGCACGTAAACACGGCTAGAGTGGGCGAGAGAGTGTGGGAAATGGGGAGACGCAGAGTTGGCGGCAATTCAAATGACAATTTCCCCAAACTTCAAGCGCTCCTAAATCGATTCGTTTTGATCCAAAATGGGTAAATGAGGTATTTTTCGGAATCCTGGAAATAAGATCGAGACTTTTATCATAAAAAAACAAAAAAAAACATGTTTACGCGGTCCTTCCCCTTTAACCGCTTTTTGGCAACCAACGGCCGCTTGAACCGTGTGATGACCGCACAAGATCTGCATCCATTGTTTAAAGGTCCAATTCTGTATTTTACATACCAAAATACGTATTTAAAGCTCTAAATTCATATGTTAAAGGTCTAAGACCACACTTAATAGACGAACTCCCCGTTTTAAAGGTAAAAATTCATTTTTAAAGCTCTAAATCCGTATTTCAAAGGCCTCTCTCTTTTTCTCTTTCACTCATCAGTTTTGAGATTGATTCGGATTTGAATTGAGAATTACTTGTACTTGAAAATTTGTATGTTTTCTTTTGTATGATTTCATTGCGGGTGGCTGCGCGAAAGACAAAACAAGGGGAATCTATAGATGTTACCAGTGGGCAATCAATCTTTGTTACGGTTATTCGGTCCCGCAGCGATGACCTTGATCTACCAAAGATCAAAATTTATCTTTCCAAAAAGAACTCAATGAAACAGAAAGGGGCAGAGTGACAGAAAGAGAGAGGGAGAGAGAGAGAGAGAGAGAGAGAGAGAGAAAGAGAGAGAGAGAGAGAGAGAGAGAGAAGGAGAGAAAGAGAGAGAGAGAGAAAGAGAGAGAGAGCGGAGAGACAAAGTTAAGTCTAGAAACCGAGAAATCAAAGGATTTGTCTTTGACCCGATCTCATTTCCGCTGCACTAAGGGTCGTTTTGGCATGATTCCAGTTTGGCGAAAACTATACAAACAAATGACCCATTGGGAGAAGAAGGGAGATATCGCCTTCAATTGAAATTTCCTAAACAACGCTAGTGGCATTAGAAACCTTAAGAAACAAAAACCTTAGCGCCCTTAAGAAAGCAGGATCATGAGAAATCTCCTTCTCCCTCTCTCTTTCTCTCTTAAAACTGAACACCTCTTTGAAAGTATTTTTAAATCATTTATTCTCCTTCAACTCTATCATTTTACGGTAAATAAAGAAGCACTTTTGCATTCCAGGACACCAAACACCCTGTGGGATTCTGGCTTTTACCTGATTGTTCGAATTAAGACAAGAATTCTCAAACTGTCATGCAATATTCCCATCCTTGCGACATGGTAAAAATCGAAAATCATGGATTTCGCTCAAACTTTGTAAAAAAAAACATGTATTTGACCTAAAACACATTTTTGAAAGTTTTAGGTCAATATCGTTAGAACTTTGAAAAAATAGACTTATTTCCTAAGGTCACTAAGAGCTTTGTTTCCTAAGCTCCCTAAAGTTACACTGATAGATGACATTGACGATGCCGCGCCCTGTTTCCAAGAAACACAAAAACGTGTCATTGACTCAATCGATCGATAAAATATGGCTCCAAATTGAAAGAGAACAAAGAAACTTCCAATCACAATTAAAACATGTCTTATTTGAAACTAAACACCCCTTTCAAAGTATTTTTAAATTATTTATTCTACAAATCCCTGCCCATCACTCCTTCAGCGGGTGCCCCTCTTCTTGGCCGCTTCCAGCATTTCGTCCTGGAGCATCTCCATCAGCTCACAGCGCTTCCTCGTCCTTCCGTCCAGGTCGAAGCTAAAGAACAGGGTGGTCTCAGAGACTGGGTGGTCCTACGCCAGGGTGCTCTTCTTCCAGTAGGTCTCGCGGATGCGGGACCAGTCCCAGGGGGCGGTAGAGTGGCCTGAAATTGACTGATCACTCCAAAAATACAAGTTTTAGAAGAGAAAAGAGGGAAAACTCACTCCTGTCGAACCAGACCTCCAACTTGTTGAAGCTGAAGTAGCAGGCGTAGCAGAAGATGACGAACCACCAGGCGGTGAGCACGAAGAGAGGGTAGACCTCGTAGGCATGGCCCAGACGACGGAACAGGAACCTGAAAGCCGCTTTTATCCCCATCTGCTCCGTCGATCATTTGGGCGCCCTTTATGGCCTCGCTGCCTGCAGCACGATGGCCGAGTGGTTAAAGCGTTGGACTTAAGTTCCAATGGAAGCGATTCCTCGTGGGTTCGAACCCCACTCGTGCTAGATCTTTTGCTTTTGTTTGGGAGGGGGACTGACGAGAGGGGGAGGTCTCCTTTCTGCGGAGGGGCGAACTGCTTGGCGAGCTTCGGGTCGCGGGACCAGTTACGGGCGTAGGCGAAGAAGCCCTGGAAGGGGAGATTAGAGAGAGAGAGGGAGGGAGAGAGAGAGAGGGAGGGAGAGAGAGAGATAGAGATAGAGAGAGAGAGAGATAGAAGAAACGTACGGTTTCTCCGCTGGGCTTGGTCAGCTGGACACGGGCGCCGGTGGGAGTGGCATTGGAGGATGCCTGGCGACGGAGGACAGGACGGAGGGAGAGACGGAGAAGAGACATCTGAAGGAGGCGGTTGGGGAGGGAGGGAGGGAAGAAGACCTTCCAGGGGGAGGACAGCCGGTGAAATGAGGGGAAGAGCGGTCGGAGAGGTTTTGTTAATTTAGGTTGGCAGGCAAATTGGTATGCTTATGAGGGAAAGTGGAATTTCAATGAAATCAATGTTCTGGAAGAAATATGCTAATTTGATGAATAGGCAAATCAACGGAACGACCGATGGAGTAGCAAGAGACTCTCTTTGACTCTCTCTCTCACTCTCTCTCTCTCTCTCTCTCTCTCTCTCTTTCTCTCTCTCTCTCTTTCTTTCTTTCTCTCTCTCTCTCTCTCTCTCTCTCTCTCTCTTTCTCTCTCTCTCTCTCTTTCTTTCTCTCTCTCTCTCTCTCTCTCTCTCTCGCTCTCTCTATCTCTGTCTCCTCTCTCAATAACAGCTTCTTTCCCTATTTTTATCTCTATTTATCTTGCTGTCTCAAACGCTCTCCCTCTCTAAATATCTCTTTCTCTAATTCTCTCATGAAGTGCCTTTCTCAAATTGTCTCTCATTTTCTCTCTGTATCCTCTCTCTCTTTGTCTGTTAGTATGTGTGTGTGTGCGTGTGTGTGTGTATGCATTTCAGTGTGACTGTGTAGTGTGTATGTTCACTGCTATTAGGGCGCCCTATATGTGTGGTCCCGCACGGAAATCTCAAAAGTCGCTGCCTTATTCAAACAAAGACCACGCCAACCCACCCAAGCGCACTGATATAAATCACCCTCCCCCATATTCAATGACTTTTAAAGAACGACTTTCAAACTTATTTTCACTATTCAAAAAGAAGAAAGAGCCAGAGAAGGAGGTACTTTTTCATATTTTCTGGTACTAAAAAAATCCAATTTAGGCTAAAATTTGCTTCTCATCGTTGACTTTCGAATTGCAGTGCATTATATTTGAAAAGGTTTTGTTTTAAAATTAAATTTAAATTTCAAAAAGAAGAAAGAGCCAAATTAAATTTAAATTTAAATTTAAATAAATAACTTCATTTCAGTTTACTTTCCAACAGTATACAGCGTTTGAAGAATGCAGTGCCTACTCAAATACATTTCTCAAGAAACATCCGGAGATGCTTTTTCCCTTTGAGACAACACAAACTCTGACAATGAATGTAATTTAAATAGGTTTTATTCAAAAATTAATGTCTTTTTCAGGGGGATGGATTGTTTGTGGAATCAGATGCAGCTTACTATGGATTAGTGAAAATACCAGATGGGGAATTTTAAGATTTCTGCTGCTAAAATAAACGTTAGGGTAAGAATTTTTGTTATAATTGGATTTATAATTAGTATAAGCGGACTTTGGTTGCCAAAATGCGATTTAAGCGGCCTTTGGTTGTCATAAAGCGGTCTAAGCGCCTTTGGTTGCCAAAAAACGGCACAAGCGGCCTATGGTTTTCAGAAAGCGGCCCAGGCGGCCTATTGCTGCCAAAAAAACTCACTTAACCACCTTTTGCAGATCTTACTTACCGAAGATGTGTGCTCCTACCTCAAGGAATACGTGTATGGCTGCTCCGAATTGAACTGCACTGAACAATGGAATTTTCCAGATGAAATGTTGTTTGAGTTCGCAAGGGTAATTTAACGTTAACACAACTACATCAATGTAATGTTCAGAGTCTTGGGAAAAGCAACCTTACACTTGGAGACACTCACGGAGTTTTCGTCCGCCCCGAATTGCCTGCACCTGAATGTGAGTTTAGAACCAGATTATACTGGTTTGTATTATATTTGGGGAAAAATCGTTTAAGATGAAACTTTGCATTGAACTCTCAATCAATACACGAAGATTTCAAAGTGGGAGAGGGAGATTTTACATTTCGTCATCATTCACGACATTCAAAATTTCTATTATCAATCTTTGTTTGCTGTGTGTTACAAACTTTGTTTAAGTTGAAACAATAAAACTATTCCATTTTTCCTTTTTGTTTTATTAGGCGCAGAATGAGAAAAAAGAGACAAAGAGAGACAGTTAGAAAAAGGCCGTTAGATAGAGAGAATTCGAAAGTGAGACAGTGAGAGAGAGCCAGAAAAGGGAAGTTTCAGAGAAAGGCAGTCAGTGATATAGAGAAAGAAAGAGAGAGAGACAGAGAGAGAGAGAGAGAGAGAGAGAGAGAGAGAGAGAGACAGGGAGACAGAGAGATAGAGGACTCACTCACTAACGAACTCACGAACTCACTGTTATGTATATTTCCCTCTTGCACATAAACACATACTCATTCACCCTCGAAATTTGACGAAAAAAAAAGAGATCTCACACTCACACTCATTTTCACATTTACACATACACACTCGTGCGTGCCCAATATGTATGGTCCCATTACGACACATATATCACATGCCCACACTCATTCATTCACACTCAAAAACACGATCACACTCCTACATACACAATTCACACATGTACACATACACACATGTACGCATGCAGACACTGTAACACTCCACTCACATTCATACTCACACACACACACGTATTGGTTTTTTAATGAACATCAAGAAACGATTTTCAAACTTCATTTCTAAAATTATGCGAAAAGAGAAAAAGGTACCTTTTTCTAAAATCTGGCATAAATTCCCATTATTCAGGTTCCGATTAATTCCGAAATCGATTTTTCAAACTTTACTTTCGAATTACAATGTTCTATCTTTGAAAAGGTTTGTTTATTTAATTTTAAACTAAATTCATTTTTTTAAATTCAGTTGAATTTCAAACAATACGGACAATTTGAAGAATGCAGTGTTTATTCTAATTCATTTCTCAAGAAACATCCGGATATGATTTTTCCCTTAAAGACAACAGAAACTTTGATGTTAAAAGTAAATTATTTTTTAGAAATTTAAAAAAAATTAAAATTAAAAAAAATTAAAATGTAAAAAAAATTATTTATAAAAACATTTTTATTCAGAACGACGGGTTATTTGTGGAATCAGATGTACTTTTCTACAGTTTGGTAAAAATCCCAGAAGACGGAAATTTCAGAATTTATGCGGAAGAAATAATAGTTACGGTAGGCATTCCTACGTATAGTCGTCGCCAATCCTAGTTTCCCAGAAATGTGCAAATGTAACTCGACGCAGATTTGCGTACCTAATCTAAACACAAAATTATTGTACGCAATTTCGCGTTAAGTGACATTTGACAAGCGCTAAGGCCTTAAATAAGGGAACTAGGATTGGCAAGGACTAGCGTTTACTTATAGCTCTTTTTTAGTCTCGAGTGACCGATGGAATGATTTCCTACCTTCGAAATGTGGCTGCTTGTTTGAGGTTGAATTGCTCTAGAATATGGAGTTCTTCTGATGAAGGGACTATATTCGACTTGGCGAAATATCTTAACGTTATGAGTGTTTATACTGGAAGAAAGAGAAGAAGATTATAATACAAAATAATCTCTGTCTGTCTGTCTCTCTGTCTCTCTCTTTCTCTCTCTCTTTCTCTCTCCCTCTCTGTCTCTCTCTCTCCCTGTTTTAATTGTGAAAGTTTTATTGAATCAATACTAATAAAGCGCTTATTTTCCTTTGCCAGTGTGTGACCACATTTCTTCAAAATTCAACTATTAAATCGAATGATGTCCTAATCGATATAGCGGATTAGTACTTCTTGCACCCAATCGATATAGATTGATTTACTAGGGTCCCGAAGCGATGGCGGAAGAAAGCTACTCTTTTGGCGCCGCATTTGATCTACCACTATTCTGTGGGGAACCGTAAACCCACTATGTATCCATTAACCGGCTGAAGCGTTCGTTGAGAGAAGAGAGAGAGAGAGAGAGAGAGAGAGAAAGAGATAGAGAGATATAGACAGAGAGAGAGAGGTGTACTCTCTCTCTCTCATTTGCCTATCCACCAAATTAGCATATTTCTTCCAGAACTCTCCATTTCATTGAAATTCCACCTGCCCTCATAAGCATACCAGTTAGCCTGCCAACCTAAATTAACAAAACCTCTCCGCCCGCTCTTCCCCTCATTTCACCGGCTGTCCTCCCCCTGGAAGGTCTTCTTCCCTCCCTCCCTCCCCAACCGCCTCCTTCAGATGTCTCTTCTCCGTCTCTCCCTCCGTCCTGTCCTCCGTCGCCAGGCATCCTCCAATGCCACTCCCACCGGCGCCCGTGTCCAGCTGACCAAGCCCAGCGGAGAAACCGTACGTCTCTCTCTCTCTCTCTCTCTCTCTCCCTCTCCCTCTCTTTCTCTCTCTCTCTCTCTCTCTATCTCTCTCTCTCTCCCTCCCTCTCTCTCCCTCCCTCTCTCTCTCTAATCTCCCCTTCCAGGGCTTCTTCGCCTACGCCCGTAACTGGTCCCGCGACCCGAAGCTCGCCAAGCAGTTCGCCCCTCCGCAGAAAGGAGACCTCCCCCTCTCGTCAGTCCCCCTCCCAAACAAAAGCAAAAGATCTAGCACGAGTGGGGTTCGAACCCACGAGGAATCGCTTCCATTGGAACTTAAGTCCAACGCTTTAACCACTCGGCCATCGTGCTGCAGGCAGCGAGGCCATAAAGGGCGCCCAAATGATCGACGGAGCAGATGGGGATAAAAGCGGCTTTCAGGTTCCTGTTCCGTCGTCTGGGCCATGCCTACGAGGTCTACCCTCTCTTCGTGCTCACCGCCTGGTGGTTCGTCATCTTCTGCTACGCCTGCTACTTCAGCTTCAACAAGTTGGAGGTCTGGTTCGACAGGAGTGAGTTTTCCCTCTTTTCTCTTCTAAAACTTGTATTTTTGGAGTGATCAGTCAATTTCAGGCCACTCTACCGCCCCCTGGGACTGGTCCCGCATCCGCGAGACCTACTGGAAGAAGAGCACCCTGGCGTAGGACCACCCAGTCTCTGAGACCACCCTGTTCTTTAGCTTCGACCTGGACGGAAGGACGAGGAAGCGCTGTGAGCTGATGGAGATGCTCCAGGACGAAATGCTGGAAGCGGCCAAGAAGAGGGGCACCCGCTGAAGGAGTGATGGGCAGGGATTTGTAGAATAAATAATTTAAAAATACTTTGAAAGGGGTGTTTAGTTT
>JAJQXH010000020.1:1437500-1440000 GCA_022343465.1 Oscheius sp. G VE-2021
TAAACGTTGCATTTTCGATACTCAGCCAAATGGTAGCCGTCTTGTTTTCGGCAACTTTACACCATAAGTTTTGGCAGATCACTCCACTGTTTAAATGCGGCTACAAAGGTTTACGCGCGCATACAAGAAACTCACGAATTGCATTTTGAGATCTATGGGTTATGCCGCATCACTCCACTGTTTCAAGGCGTTTTCGATACTTAAAGCCATAGTAGCCGATTTTCGCCACTTTTGCACCAAGTTTCAAAGCCACCTTTCAGTATGAGTTTTTGGCACACCACTCCACTGTTTCAATGCTAAAAAAACTTAATCGTTATATTTTCGATACTTAACCAACGGTAGCTAACAAAATGGCGCAGCTTTCATAGTCTTACTGTTAGCCAATTTTAAACCATCTGTTTTTGCCAGATCACTTCGCTGTTTCAATGCGGGCACAACATTTAAACGTTGTATATGTAATAAATAGCCAATTTCAGCCAACAAATTGGCTGAAATAGCTTTGAGTATGAGTAAAAAGTTAGACATATCCTTCCGTCGGTTTTTGGCAGATCACTCCACTGTTTCAATGCGGGTTTTCAATGCATCCCAAGTCTCTGAAATCCATTCGAAGAAAAAGTAGATTTAGCTAGTTTCGCCGTTTGAGAAGCTGCTAAAACAATGGAGTTTGAGATTTTGAAACTGAACACACGAACGGCTTCTGCAAGCCACACCGAGAGTTTTTGTCACACCACTCCACTGTTTCATTAATCAACCGTTCAACATTGATCAATTCGGGTCAGCCAGCGTTAGCAGTCAAAAAGCTAGCAGTGAAAGCTTTGGCAATGAGCATAAAGTTACCTGAACATTCTTGCCACATCACTCCACTGTTGTGGCGAGCCGGCCGGCATTCTTTCGATTTTCAAAGTAAAGGATTTGTGACAAATTTTCGGCAAAATTTATGACTGAGAGTCCACGGTCCGGCCTAGTTTAACCCTTCAGTATGAGTTTTGCCACTCCACTCCACTGTTCTGCGCGTAGAATAGCGAAGAATATTGTATTTTCGATTCATAGCCAATGCTAGCTGAAAAAAATGGCCTAAATGTAAGTAGCTTCGACTCGACACGACACACAGTCTTTCTCGATTTACACCGTCAGTTTTTGCCAGATCACTCCACTGTTTCAAATGAAAAACAAAACATAGTAAAACAAGTCAAGTCACAAAATATGGGCTAAGTCACAAGGGGACAAATCAGATCTGCATCGCCAGACAAATATCGAAGGTCGATCTCGAAAACTTTTCTCAAAAACTGGGCTATCCTGGACTCTGCTTAAAAAGCAACTTTTCGGTCCGACAATCTGACATACTGTGACACTGTGACCCACCGCAGCAAGTCCAACCCTTGCTTGATTTCCTTAAAAGGAACAATTCGGCTCTTTTGCATTTTCCCTTTAAATTTCTTTGGGAAAAGTGTGTGTGTGCGTGTGTATGTGTGTATGAGGGAGCACAAATTTGCACCCTCAATCCCGTCGCTGAGCACCGATGCATAGGTTATCAGTTGACCTAACTGGGTGCAAAATGTTGCTTAGGATGACCAAAGACAACAACATGTGCCATTCACGGGAACGTTGTTTTGGATTCAAAGTTATGTTACAAAAGAGAATGGCGAACTTTTTGCAATTGTTTTAAACAAAGACTTTGTTCTTTGTGCTGTAGGGATGTATGATGCAGTCTTTCCATTCTATATTTCATGCGCTTTTGCCATACCATTCCACTGTTTCAATGACTTACATGTACCTAAGATATATTCAATACACATACAACGTTAATAGTGAAATAGGTCCAACAAGCTTTAGCGCGAGTATAAAATTACTTGTAGTTTATTTTGCCACATCACCCCACTGTTTCAAAGCCGTTTGCGCTGTTTAAATGTGATATTTATATGGGTTAAAGTTTGTCTATGTGTGTTCTTTTAGGCTTTAGCCAATGTGAACTTTTGCCACATCACTCTACTGTTTTTTTCACGATAGTTCTTCTCATTTCAAAAGTATAAAAAGCGTTGTATTTCTGTTGAGCCTTTCTGTTGATCTGATGTTGAGCCAAATTTGCTGATGTAAACTCTCTTTTGTCATAGTTTACTTAATCCGCTTTTGGCGCATCATTCCACTGTTTACAAAGTAGCTCGTGAGTTTTTGGCACGCCACTCCACTGTTTCTATAATCTAACGTTTAACACTGATCAATTCGGGTCAGCCAACCTTAAAAGTCAAACGATTTACAGTCAACGCTTTGGCAGGCAGCATATGGTTACTTCTATTTTTTGCCACATCACTCCACTGTTTAAATGAAATTTTTCTACAGCTTAACATTCATTCCAACGTTAACGGTCAAATCGTTTAAAGTAGCTTTGGCTGCTAGTGAAAAATGACTTAGAGTTTTCGCCAATTTAAGCCCATGAGTTTTTGCCACATCACTCCACTATTTCAATGCAAAACTGTTATTTTATCTCTTGTTTAGCTATCGC
>JAJQXH010000020.1:1445000-1447500 GCA_022343465.1 Oscheius sp. G VE-2021
CAAAAACTCATTCACTCACACATTCACAGTCACAGTCACACAGTTACATATACATGCACACTCAAATTCACCAACACACACTCACCGTCCCTTACACACGCAAAAACACAGAATGCATTCACAGTCACACACTCACAGTCGCACTTTCAAAGTGTCACACTCACATTCTCACACTCACAGTCACACAGTCACACACCCACACACACGCAGTCTTCCTCACACAGTCACACACTCACAGTCACACTTTCAAAGTGTCACACTCACATTCTCACACTCACAGTCACACAGTCACGCACCCACACACACGCAGTCTTCCTCACACACTCACAGTCACACACACTCACCGTCCCTCACACACGTAAAACACACATAACGCTTTCACAGTCACACACACACAGTAACACATTCAAAGTGTCACACTCACATTCTCACAGTCACAGTCACACAGTCACACATACACACAAAACGCACACAGGCGCACACACTAAGTCACTCACACTTACAGTAGCAAATGCATAGGCACACACATGCTTACACACATACACTCACGGTTACACGCTCAGAGTCACCCACACACGGCCTCTGTCACACATACCCACATAACGCGCACACACGCACACGCGTGACCATGCTTTCTCTCTAATGAAGTAGGCCTCCCACTAGTTTCCTTGTCTCTCTCTCTCTCCAACCGAGTGTTCTTCGCCCAACAGCCCTTCCCCCTACCGGTTCAATGCTGTGATACCATTTTGTCGCCGATAACAGATTCAATCCCACTCCTTCGTTTCAGAGCGATGGCTGCCGAGGTCAGAAGAGACAACTTCAAGACTTTCTGGGATCGCTACAGCGATAAGCCAGACACAAACAGTATGATGCTCAATCACAGCGCTCACGATCTGGAGGCCGCTGACAGGTAGAACATTCTGAAGAGCTCTTTTGAAGTTTGTTTCAGGGCTGACATTCTTTCGTGCCTTCCTCACCTGGCCAACAAGGATGTGGTTGATATTGGAGCTGGAATTGGGTAAGTGTGTATGTGTGTGTGTGTGTGTGTGTGTGTGTGTGTGTGTGTGTGTGTGTGTGTGTGTGTGTGTGTGTGTGTGTGTGTGTGTGTGTGTGTGTGTGTGTGTGTGTGTGTGTGTGTGTGTGTGTGTGTGTGTGTGTGTGTGTGTGAGAGAGAGAGAGTGTGTGTGTGTAAATAAGACTGTGAATGTGAATGTGAATGTGAGTGTGAACCAGACTATTTCCAGCCGCTTCACCACCGTCCTGGCCGAAACGGCCCGTTGGGTCCTCTCCACCGACTTCATCGAGTCCTTCATCGCCAAGAACCAGGAGCGCAATGCCCATCTCGGAAACGTCAACTACCAGATCGGAGACGCCGTCAACCTCCAGATGAACCCCAAGAGGTTACTTTTTTATATCAACTTTAAAATGGCAATGTTTCAGTGTGGATATGGTGTTCACCAACTGGCTGATGATGTACCTCAGCGATTCGGAGACCATCGAATTCTTGTTCAACTGCATGCGCTGGCTGAGGCCCAACGGATACGTGCATCTAAGGGAGAGCTGCTCGGAGCCTAGCACTGGTAAGGGAAAACCCGCATGACATTGTCTAGGTTTGCGTTTTGGGTAGGATGGAACGAGGCTAGGTGGTACCACCGAATAGAGCTCAGATTTGACGCTTAGGGTTATGGGTTCGATCCCCCGAAGAGGCTTTTTAGGGTAGGACAGATCGAGGCTAGATGGCTCAGTAATGTAGCGCCCAATCAGAGCGCCGAAGGTCTAGGGTTCGATTCCCCATGAATACACGTTGGTTCAGTAGGTAATCATCCAGTTCTTGGTCGAGGGTTCGATTCCATAGGAAAGATTTTTCTAGTTTGAAACTCAGGCTAGTTGGCTTAGTTGGTTAGTTCTTATCATCACGCCGAAGGTCTAGGGTTTGGTTCCTACAGACGCATTTTTGGGGAAAACATAACTATACGAGGTTGGAGCAGCTGGTAAGCTTACAGATTATCACACCAAAGGTCGAGGGTTCGATTCCTTAAGATACAGTTTAGGGTTTTGTCTTATGATGCTCGGTAATGCAGTAGGTTAGCCCCTAGATTACTACGCCAAATGTCAAGGGTTCAATCCTGGAAAACCTTTTCGACCATATGACAAAAAAGACTTGGACAAGGGGTGCAGTAGGTTAGCTTCAGTGTTTCGATTCCCAACTAATGTTTTTGGGTGAATCCTGTTAATGTTAGGTAGTACAACTGGTTAGCTCCCAGATTGTCACACCAAAGGTAGAAGGATCGATTCCCCATTGCCACATTTTAACCCCTTAATAATCAGAGGCCTCCAGTCCCATAATCCCAGAGATCCTTTAATCTCGTCGTCTATTTCCTGTTTCCTGGTACATTTCACGTCTCCGACTGCCCCTTCTCCCACATTACGTGCTGATTTGAGGTCCATTTAGAGCGGAAATTAGGGTACCAGGAAGATTCCAATAATGTGATTAGTCTGC
>JAJQXH010000020.1:1462500-1467500 GCA_022343465.1 Oscheius sp. G VE-2021
ACATTTTACGCCTAATCTGCACTGCGTTTACAGATAAGTCAAAACAACTACAATCGAGGTCGCAGAAGACCTTTTTTTCTGCAGCAAACCGCAGAAGTCCGCATTTTTCCTGTAGGAGACCTCAGAAGACGCATTCTACGTCTAGTCTGCACTGCGTTTACAAGCCAATCAACAATTCTAAGCTTTCTGTCTGAATTTATTTCTAAACTCAAGTTTCATCGGATACAAATGAAAACTGAACATAAATGGAAGGATACACAGTTAACTGTAATTATTCCGCCTAGTCTGCACTGCGTTTACAGATAAATCCGCTTAAGAGGGTCTCTCGCAGAATTGTAACTGAAACCCGTATGACATCGGCATAAGACGGAAAATAGGTCAAATGAATAGAAAAAGGAAAGAAGAATCGAAATGTGTGTGTTCTTCGTGAGGGTACCCCCTTCAGACTCTTCTTTGTGTCCCAGTTAGCGGCCCTTGGCCTCTGCAGGCCCGTTCCGCCGCATTCGGATGAAATCTCGTTGTGTCCATTTCCGGACCGCACTTTTTTGCACAGGAACTTCTGATTGGCGGCCTTATTTGCTTTATAAGTTTATTTAAATAGCCAACTTCCTGTTTTCAAATCAAACAAATTAAAGAAATAATAAGGAAGTGTGGGGCCCTCAAGAAAGTAAACGAAAGTATTTATTTGAGCAGCTATTATATAGCCAGAGGCGTAAACAGCGGACGGGAAGTACCGTAAACAAAAAGAAAGCTTTATTGTGGCGTTGTTGTTGGTAAAATTTGAGCACAAAGTAGACAAAAACAGGGGAGGTGCGTAAACAACGTGCATACGTAAACAGCGTGCAAACTTTGCAAGAATTTGAAACTTAAGCAACCATCTAAGGTTTTTTAAACTTTGTAGCAATATGTCTTGACGGAACACTCTAATGTTTCAGTTTTTTAAATCATTTAAATCACAGTTTTAACAGTTTACGTCTAGTCAGCACTGTGTTTACAGGTAGAGATTTTATTTAAAGGGCTAACGCTTTCCCGTGCATGCGTAAACAGCGTGCAAATAGTCCAGAAATTTAGAATTTAGCCGGAATTTTAAAGAATTTATTAAATCGTCAACGTTGGTTTTGACAAACCACTCCAATGTTCCAGTTTAAACAACTTTAACTTAAATCGCAGTTTTTTTAAATTTCACGCCTACGCTGCACTGTGTTTACAGGTACTGATTTTCTTTAAAATACTATCGCACGCTAAACAACGTGCGTGCGTAAACAGCGTGCAAACTTTGCAATAATTTGAATCTAAGGCACAATTTTAGAGGATTACTTAATGTTGCAGTTTTGTCTTGACTAAACACTCCAATGTTTCAGGTTTGTTAAAAACTTCCACTTAAATAGCAGTTTTTACGGTTTACGCCTAGTCTGTCCTGTGTTTACAGGTTCCGATTTTATTTAAAGACTATCGCACGCCACAACACGCTAAACAACGTGCGTAAACAGCGTGCACATTGTGCAGGGATTCGGAGCCCAGGCGGAATTTTAAAAGATCGCTTGTTTTTGCAGCAATTCGTCTTGACGAAACACTCCAATGTTTCAGTTTTGTTTAAAAAACCTTCACTTAAATAGCAGTTTCCACATTTTACGTCTACTCTGTCCTGCGTTTACAAGCTCCTTATTTTTTACAGGATTATCGATCGCCCTCCGACCTTTCCTGTACAAACGATGCAGGAAATTGAAACATAGGTAAAAAAAGGCTTTAAAGGTCTATCGCACGCTACTACGCTAAACAACGAACATGCGTAAACAGCGTGCAAGCCGCGGAGAAATTTTGATATTAGGCAAAATCTGCAGGTTTGCTTAGCTTTCTAGCGTCTGGTCTTGACAAAACACTCCAATGTTTCAGTTTTGAGGAAAAAACAGTTTTTACTGTGTACGTTTAGTCTGCCCTGCGTTTACAGGTATGGATTTTCTTTAAAGGACTATCACGTGCTGTCCGCCCTTCTTGACTTTACGTTTGACTGAAAATATATACCCCTACTACTAATAAATCGCAGTAATTACATTTTACATCTAGTCTGCCCTGCGTTTACAGCCTCCGTTTTAAGTCCTGTTGCGCGCCCTGCCTTTACGTTGGACTGAAAATGTGTACGCCACGCTACTAATAGTATCTAACACGTGTAAATTGACGTGCAATCGAATAAGAACAATAGAAGTAAGCGTAAACACCCCGCCTTCACTTGTAAACAACGCGCATCCGTAAATAGCGTACAAGGAAACATGGGAATACGGTAGTTTGGGAGTCTTTCTCTTAGAGATCACAACAGAATATACATTAAAGAAACACTGAGAAGGCGATAAAGACCGATTCTCAGAAGTAAACGAGGCGTGAAATTGCAAAACAGGAGTGCTTGGCTGTCGACGAGGGAGATCAGACTTCAAGTGACTCAGGAAGCGTGTTTATTAGTTTGGAGATCAATTTTGCTCCCGTTTTGGGCCAGCGAAGTGGAAAACAGCCAATTTTAGCAATTTAGAATCATAGCTAATTGAGAGAAAAAATAGCGCGCTTTTCTGCGCGCCGAAACGCGGGAAATCGATTTTTTTCACTTTTCCAAGATATGATACTCAGTCAAGCTTTAAGAGAGAGAGAGAGAGAGAGAGACAGACAGACAGACAGAAAAAGAAAGAAAGAGAGAGAGAGAGAGAGAGAGTATTTGAGAGTGTGTGGATGTGGATGTGTCTGTGTGTAAGCGTGACTGACTGTGGACGTAAGTGAGTGTGAGTGTGACCGTGTGTGTGTGTGAGAGTGAACCTGAGCGTATGTGAGTGTGAGTGTGTGTGCGTGTCTGTCCGCGTAAGTTCGCGTGAGTCCTTGTGTTCGTCAAAATGTTAACCATTACTCAAAACAAAGTTGTTCATTATTAAAGGGGAAAGACCTCGTAAAATTGATTTTTCAAAGTCTCTTTACAATTTTTCATTGAATAGACATCGTTTCCACGATTAAGAAACACACCCCTTTTATATGATTTGGACTGCAAAAGGGGCGCGTTTACACGGCCATTTTACGCGTTTGCCGCACGTAAACACGGCTAAAGTGGGCGAGAGAGTGTGGGAAAGGGGGAGACGCAGAGTTGGCGGCAATTCAAATGGTAATTTCCCCAAAATTTCAAGCGCTCTTAAATCGATTCATTTTTATCCAAAATGGGTAAAAGAGGTATTTTTCGGAATCCTGAAAATATGATCTAGATTTTTATCACAAAAACAAAAAATTATTTTTACGCGGTCATTCCCCTTTAAGATAGAGAGCCTTACGTAAGTGCCTTAAAGGGGTAGGACCGCGTAAAAATAGTTTTTCTGGTTTTGTGAAAAAAAACCTAGACCTCCGATCCGAAAAATATCCGAGGATTCCGAAAAAATACCTCTTTTACCCATTTTGGATCAAAATGAATCGATATAGGAGCGCTTGAATTTTCGGGAAATTGCCGTTTGAATTGCTGCCAACTCTGCGTCTCCCCATTTCCCACACTCTCTCCCCCACTCTAGCCGTGTTTACGTGCGGCAAACGCGTAAAACGGCCGTGTAAACGCGCCCCTTTTGCAGTCCAAATCATAGAAAAGGGGTATGTTTCGGAATCGTGAAAACGACATCTATATAATGAAACAATTGTAAAGAGATTTTGAAAAATCAATTTTACGAGGTCCTTCCCCTTTAACTTGTAATGTCAGAAAACGTGTGTGTGACTGTGAGTGGGTGCATGTGTGTGTGTGTGTGTGTGTGTGTGTGGTATGTGAGTGTGTGATTTAGTCTTACTCCGAGCGTGAATGTGATCTGTGTGCGTGTGTATCACGATTCATCATTAGCCATGAAAAAGTTCCTCAAAACAAAGCTGCTTATCTCTTGTATTTACGCAGACACCTCAGACAACTCGTTATCAAAAACAAAAACATACCGAGTTCTTCTGAGAAACGAGGATTAGCTTATTTTCACCCACTAACTAACCAAAAAGAAAGAATGAGTAAGAACCCATTGCGAAGGAATTGACGGAGCATGACGAATGGCCAAGGTTCGCATGCAAATGAGGAGGGAAGGTGCCATAGAACATGGAGGTGCCCGAGGGACGAGAGCGGAGACAAACAAGGAAGGAAACGGACACGGAATTTGTGAAAGAGCAGTCTGGCGGCAGAATTTTGCACCCAATCAAAGTAATGGCACCACGATTCGGGGGTGGATCCGGGTGATCAACGACCTTTTTGTTGCCACGGGATATGTTTGGGGAGGAATTAGGACGATTGTTTTGTCTATTTGGCTTTTCAAAAGGTTAAAAGTGATCGGGTAATAGATTCATTTTGTTTTTTGATAGGAAAAAAGCCGCTTCAACAGCTTTTTGACAACCAAAGACCGCTTGGAACGAGTATTGGCAGCCAAAGGCCGCTTGGACCGCTTTTTGGCAACCATAGGCCGCTTGGACCGCTTTTGAAAACCAAGGCCGCTTGGACCGCTGTTGGTAACCAAAAGCCGCTTCAACCGCTTTTTGGCAAGCAAAGGCCGCTTTTGGCAACCAAAGGCCCGCTAGGATCGCTTTTTGGCAATCAAAAGCCGCTTGGACCGCTTTTGGAAACCAAAGGCCGCTTGGACCGCTTTTTGGCAACCAAAGGCCGCTAGAACCGCTTTTGGAAAAAAAGCCGCTTGGACCGCTTTTGGAAACCAAAGGCCGCTTGGACCGCTTTTTGGCAACCAAAGGCCGCTAGAACCGCTTTTTGGCAACCAAAGGCCGCTTAGACAGTTTTTTGGCAACCAAAGGCCGCTAGAACCGCTTTTTGGCAACCAAAGGCCGCTAGAACCGCTTTGGACAACCAAAGGCCGCTTGGGCAACAACCAAAGGCCGCTTGGACCGTTTGGACCCCTTTGTGTTAACCAAAGGCCGCTTGGATCGCTTTTGACAACCAAATGCCGCTTTGGACAGCTTCTGACAACCAAAGGCCGCTTACACCCCTTTTTGTTAACCAGAGGTTG
>JAJQXH010000020.1:1477500-1480000 GCA_022343465.1 Oscheius sp. G VE-2021
TGCTTGTGAACCATTTTGTGAACTGATCCAATATCGATTACCAGTAAGGAAACTAGATAAACGACATTTTTTCCCACTTTTCACTCGGCGGTTCAGATTTTTACTTTATAAAAAGTTTGTTGGAAACTGTCGCCTCAGGCACTAAATGAACCATAGGATTGCTCCCAGACCCTCTTAGCGCTTTGTCCCTACAACTGCTGCTCGCCCTATTTTCCCCCAAGCGGGAGTGCCACGCGGTATAGGAATACGGCCACTACTGTGGACACACGGTGTCAGATCCTATGACAGCGTGAGGTGATCCGGAACTGGAGGTGACCAACCAACGAGACGATTATCTGACTGACTGATCGGAGGGAAGGAAGAAAGGAAATGAATACTCTCGAGTTGGCTACGAACCTTCATATACAAATATACGATAAGAATGAAGGGTCGCAGCAAAACCAAGAGTAGTCGACGACGGGGCAGATGGCGCATCGTAGACGGAGTAGAACAGCTACGACGACGGCGGCGAGAGAACCAATCGATCCTCAGAAAACAGGGGACCAAAGGGAACCAGTTTCTGAAGGAGAATCGATTAATTAGATCCTGAAATGCACCGGGAATCCTATTCGCACCATGGAGCACAATCGCCTTGAAAAACCAATAGGTTTGACCCAAGATAACCTATCCTAGTTGGGGTTGGACGTGATATAACATAACGGCGAGAACCTATACCTGAACAAGTTTCTACTAGAACCTATAGCGAACGAGAGTGACGCAAGACACACTCGTTAGACACAAGAACCCTTGAATGAACGCTTACAGAACCAACAGCCGTACGCTGCAAGCGCAGAGCGAACACTCACCCGCGTAGGCCAGGCAGGCCGCTAGGCGCCCGATTTAAGGGCGCCTCGCATACTGTAGCAGCGGGGCGCGCTTGCTGCCAAGAGCCTGTGAGAGACCCAAATAGAATCCAGGGGAAGCAATATGAGGGAACCGAGTATTGCGTCGTTACATAATCCATCATAGGGCGTTATATGGATTCTGTGACGACAGAAACCCTAATCTGAACAAAATGCGACCTTTAGAAAAAAATTATGGGGGAAAGCAAAAAATATTTTTGCTTTCAAAATCGCCAAGAGACCTGTTAGATATAGTTTTTAAACTATTTAAAGTTAACAGCTAATAGAAATTTAATTGTTCACTTTGGACATTTAGGGAAAATAGTCTGATCAAAAACCACCTTTTGGCGGCTTCCTTGTTTTCAGGGTCCCCTGGAATTTTTAGCTTAAAAATATTGTTTTTTCGATACTCTAGAAAAAAAAATTGAAACAAATGTCAAAAATTCAACAGGTCAAAAAACAGGTCAAATTGGTTTCATCATGAAAATTTAAAGTAGACGTCGTTTAGAAAATTTCTTCTATGCGATTTTTAATCGATTGGTTATCACACGTAACTTTCGAAAATTTCATGTCTGCGCTACAGTAATCTATGCAAAATCTATGATCCTAATTAGCCCCTTCACAGTGTTTCAGAACAAACCAATAACTCTTTTATCATTTTAGAACCCTGACACTTACTCTCCCCACCAGTCAAATCAGGTAATTGATCTATCCAATTTCAGGAAACTTCTCTATTTTCAGCCCGGTGCCGATAACTACGTCGTCAATCGAGTAGTCACAAGACCACCACCTAATGTCGCGTAAGTTTTACAGTACTTTTATTAATATTTTAAAGTTTTAATACTAAAAACTAATTCAGAAATCGATTGTTAGAATGGCGAAGACGAAACAACAACCAGAACAAGGAACGGTACGGAGTAGAAAACGCCCTGCCGCCCAGCCAATCTCCAAGACTCCGGAATCGCAATTAAAAGTAATTAGAATAAATGAAGATGATGAGAGTTATGTTTTGAACTTTGCCAATTAGCCGATTTGCGTAAAAATCCGTGAAGATGCGTGAAAGTCCCTAATTTCCCCTTCCTCCCATCTCATTTGTGGCTGCCCTACCGTGGAAGTCGGCTGAGATGGTGGTCTCCTTCATCATTTCGCCCCTCATCAAGTTAGTTCTCTCTCTCTCTCTCTCTCTCTCTCTCTCTCTCTCTCTCTGCCTCTATCCCAATGTTTCAGCTTTGCCTCGATTTTGGTGACCGTCTACGCTTTGATGACCTGTGCTGCTGAGAGGAAGAATGTGAATAGGAGGGCTAGTAGAACGCCGCAGAGTCAAAAAAGCAGTGGGAGGTCGATGGGAACTCCGGCGGGGACGCCGGCTGCCACCCCGTCGGCTAGGAGCAGGGAGGAGCCTACGACGAAGAGAAGCAGTAGTATTAAAGATGGGTTAGGGAGAGAGAGAGAGAGAGAGAGAAGAGAGAGAAAGAGAGTTATGAAAAGCGGTTCCATGCGGTCTGAGCCTATAAAATCGGATTAAAGCTGCATGAGTTTCTTAAAAGCGGTTCGAAGCGGCCTGATGCTTCTAGGGTGTTTCAATCGGTCTTGGGTTACCAAAAGCTGTTTCGAGCAGC
>JAJQXH010000020.1:1482500-1560000 GCA_022343465.1 Oscheius sp. G VE-2021
AGAGAGAGAGAGAGAGAGACTTAGACAGAGAGAGAAACTTAGACAGAGACAGAGATTTAGACAGAGTGAGAGAGAGAGAAAGACCCTAAGATTGAATATTTCCCAACGCTTTCCAGGTGACGGACGCCGATAACAAACTCCTCTTCTTCGCCGACTCAAACGAAATCGGCCTGAAACTAGAAAACCTCCGAATTCTCGACGACGGAGGCAGTGTCTTCGAAGGAGCCATCCAAACCGCCTTCGTCAGACCCGAACCAGACACCCCTCTTCGGTAAAAACTCTTCTTTTTCTAGAAAATCAGCTATTTTTTGTATTTTATTATATAAAAAAAGAATTTATATGAAAAAAAATGGTTCAGATTGGAATCCCCAACGCGTAGTGTTACGGTAGATGCCGCCCAGGACATAGAACTGCTCACTTCAGCCGGAGAAGTCAGAATAAATTCCCTCTTGGACATAAATCTGTCATCGAAACAGGTGGATTACGGTAGAATCGGTGGATTACTGTAGATTTAGGGCGAGATTCGGCTGGAATCGTCGAATGTGTTCGTGGAGGGCCTCCCGCGCAGTGTGGGCCGAGGGACCCCCCAGATGCAGCTGTGCGTCTGCCATAACGGAAGACTCTTCTTGGCTGTCCAGGGGGCCGACTGCAGGGCCGACCGGGGAACCTGCGATTGAGCGATCGATTTTGTTGTATTTATAATAAAAATGTATTTTTAATAAAAACTAAGAGCTTTTTTAATTCAAGGGATCAAAAAACAGGCCCAATCGGGGATCACGGCCGAATGAAAGTGAGCGAAAACGCGCATTCCGCAGAGAACTTCTCTCTTTTCCAATCGAATCTTTAGTTTTCTAGATAAAATTCCATTTTTAAATAAATTGTAAAATCAAAAATGACATTTATCGGGTTTGATTACCCTTTTCCTGTGAATTCCCAGCTTTAAACTGGTTTATCTGGCTTTGAATGGCCGAAACCCGATGATTTTTATTGATTTGTTTTTACAAAATCTTTTATTATGTATTTTTAAAATTTTAAATCTATTTTTAATGCAAAATTTTAATTATAAACAGTCAAAAAGGAGAACTCCGTTTCTATAGTCTCTTTATTATTGGAAATAAGTGCGCTACATTGCGAAAAGCAACTCGCGGGAATTCAAAATTTTTCAAATCTTTTTGTTTTTGCGTTTTAAAAATCGCTTTAAATTTTAAAAAGAAAATGAAGAAACTTCCTATTTTAAAGATTTTAAAGTTCAAAAAATTAAGCAAAAATTAAAGGAAATTAAGAAAATTGCAATATTTTGGTAATAATATCAAAATTATCGGTTGAAGTTAGGGGAAAAGAATTTTTAGCAGAAAACGATGGCCTATTCGGGCCATTTTTAATTTATTGTCTCCTAATTAAAACAATATTTAAGTTTTTTAAACTTCTGTTATTCGTTTTAGGACCGGAATTTCCTTAAAAAGGCTTAGAAATTGATAAAATTTTAAAATTTATATGTTTACTTTTTAAATTGTATTTTTTCCTATTTAAATATAATAAAATATTTTAAATGCTCAATATTCATAATTCCTCGTTTCAGAATCGAGTATGTCCAGTTCCCCTGCTTGGAAGAATCCCCGCGAGCGGATGATCAAACATGTGAAGCGGAAGAGCAGGTACCATTCTAATTAGCATATTTTCCTTTTTCTAATTTTATTATTAAATTTTTATAAAATTATTAAAAATATACATTCAGTATGCGTCTGGTGATGCCCCCAGTGAACCTGAACACCTCCGATGACTTCAACACCGAAAGCTGCCCTCCGTCGATGTCCACCCTCACTCCCCGCTCCGCCGCCTCGAATCCCTTCAAAGTGGGTTCTCACGGGCCGGAAATAGCTTTAAAATGTTTTTTTTATTTAAATGGACCTTCAGGGCCTGTTTTCGACTTTATTTGCCTATGGGCTTATTACTGTATGCGGTGGGACTACTCTTACCCCAGCCGCCGATCTCGTACGGGTGTGAAAATCGCGGCGCTACCATGCCAGATAACCAGAGTTTTCCGCGTCTTTTCAGGCGGGAACTTTGAGAATTCGAAAGTTACGGCCAAAAAGTCGATAAATCGATGGCTTGGACGCGTAAACACCGTGCAGATAGTTCGTAAAATGCCGGTTATCCACAGGTCGCCTGGAATGGCCAAAAATGGCATGTAATATGTAGATTTCTCGAAATTAAAGGTACTGTCTGGAGCTTTTTATATTAAAAACTATGTCATATTAAATAGCTCGAAAAATCCAAAAAATATAACAATTTGGGGCTTAATTGCGTCATTTTGGAGAAATCTGCATATAAAATGCCATTTTTGGCCATTCCAGGCGACCTGTGGATAACTAACATTTTAACGAACTACGTGCACGGTGTTTACGCGTCCAATCAATCGAACTATCGAATTTTTTGGTCGTCACTTTCGAATTTTCAAAGTTCCCGCCTGAAAAGACGCAGGAAACTCTCGTTGTCTGACAGGGTAGCGCAGCGAGTTTGAAACCCGTACGAGATCGGCGGCTGGGGCAAGGGTAGTCCCACCGCATACAGTAATTAGCATAATAGGCAAATACAAGGAGAAAAGAGGTCCCTAAATTATTGACTTTTTATTAATAAAATACAAATTATTGAATTCAAATTGGGTACTAAAGTGCTGAAAATATCTTTGAAAATTGCTTTTTCCATTAAAATCTATATAGTTTTTCATTAAAAATTCATATTTTTCATGAAATTTTTTTAAAATTCTATAGTTTCCATTAAAAATCTACATTTTTCATTTAAAAAATTTTAAATCTACATTTTTTATTAAAAATACTTGAATTATTGATTCAAAATGGGTTTTCACGGGCCGTAAATATTTTTAAAAAATCTATATTTTTCATTAAAAATTTATATTTTTTTAATTTAAAAAACCTTCATTTTTTCATTTAAAAATATGTTTAATTAAAAACCCCTTTCAGATCGGCTCTCCTCAACGAAAAAGAAGTAAAATCGAGGTCTCCACCCCTGATTTCGAGTGGGACGACTCCGCCGCCAATGACTCTTTTTCCACCGCAGCTGCGTGAGTTTTTTGTGGTTTTTTGGGGAAAATTTGATTATTTTACATTAAATTTTAATTAAAATATCCAATTTTGTTTAAATTAAATGATTTTTCAGTTCCAAGATATCGCAGGCCTCCCCGATGGCCAGATCTATGAGCGCACAAGTGGTAAGTCTTTTTTTTTTTTTAGAAGAAATAACCTATTTTTACCTTGAAATAACCTTAACAATGGCTTTTTTTTCAGTACGGCGAGGCTCTTCTGGACTTCTCTGCCCTGGGTGGTAGTTCCATCTTGGAGTCCCCTTCGCAGCAGTCTCCTTCGGTGGTGGAACAGAGGTCTTCTGAATCCATTCCGCTGGATTATCGCCTCGGGACCAAGCTCAGAATCACCTCGAAAGTGCCCCTGCCGTGGATGAAAAATACGAAATCTACAGGTAAAAGCCGCTTTCTTCAGATTCCGGCGACCTCAGGCCGCTTTCTGCTTTTTTCTGGCGACCTCAGGCCGCTTTTCGCTTTTTTCTGGCAACCTCAGGCCGCTTTCCGCTTTTTTCAGGCGACCTCAGGCCGCTTCCGCTTTTTCTGGTGACCTCAGGCCGCTTTCCGCTATTTTCTGGCAACCTCAGGCCGCTTTCCGCTTTTTTTGGCGACCTCCGCTTTTGGACCTCAATTAACAACCACAGGCTGCTTTTTGGTCTCAATTGGCATTCTAAGGCCGCTTTTTTGACCTCAATATTCAAATTAGATAAATCCATTTTCAGGAAACGTGTTGGTTCGGATGAACGGAGTGGAGAAAAGCCAAGGAATGCAGTGTTTCATGGACATTTCCGAAGATTCCGGGCAATTGAAGGTCTCTTTCTCCTCTCTCTCTCTCCCTCTCCCTCTCTCTCTCTCTCTCTCCCTCTCTCTCTCTCTCTCTCTCTCTCCCCCTCTCTCTCTCTCCCCCTCTCTCTCTCTCTCTCTCCCCCCTCTCTCTCTCTCTCTCTCTCTCTCTCTCTCTCTCTCTAATTCCCTCCATATTCCAGCCATCTACCGTCTGCAGCAGTGGTTCCCTCCTCGAAGGCGCCTGTCTCTACTGGCAGTACCCCTCCCTGCCCTGGCTCACCCTCTTCCCCCGCATAGAGAGCCTTCTGAAGAATCTGCCGAAGCAGACGGCTCCCCCGCTGGCTCCTCCCATGCTAGAAGTAATAAATAAGCAGTGGGCCGAGAGTCTGGAGCACTTGTTCATGTCGTGGAAGAAGGGCAATAGGAGAAAGTTCTACGTGGTCTGCCCGTCGTTTACCGTCCATTTCCACAAGACCAACAAGATGGAGAAGGATGGTGGGGGATTTTCGAAACGCCAAGTTTACGGTAGAAATTCCATCAAAATTAGCATTTTACGCCCATTTAGCCATTTCCGCTTTATTTTCAGTCGGCCATTTTCAGCCAAACTTTCGCATTTATGGCGAAACGCCAAGTTTACGGTAGAATTTCATCGAAATTAGCATTTAGCGTCATAAAATTAGCATTTTAGCGGACCCTCTGGAGGATTCAATGTCCTGTTTCCAAGCGGCCGACGGACAGGAGCACGTGGCTGTCATCTCCCCCACCAATATGGGATTCCGCCAGTTTCTCAATTCAGAAGGTGAGGCCGCTTTCTGGCTTTCTGGTAACCGCAGGCCGCTTAAACTACTTTTTTGAAGGCCGCTTAGATAGCTTTTTGACAAACAAAGGCCGCTTTATGGCAACAAAAGGCCGCTTTATGGCAACAAAAGGCCGCTTTTTTGGTAATCAAAGGCCGATTTTTGGCAGAAAAAGGCCGCTTTCTGGCAACTTAAGGTCGCTTTTTTGACAAGCAAAGGCCGCTTAAACTGCTTTTCTAAAGGCCGCTTGGTTAGCTTTTTGGCAATCAAAGGCCGCTTTTAAACAGTTAGTTGTAACTACCAAAGGCCGCTTTTTCGGCAATCAAAGTCCGCTTTTTGGAAACCAAAGGCCGCTTTTTGGCAATCATAGGCTGCTTTTTGGCAACCAAAGGCCGCTTTTTGCCAACCATAGGCCTCTTTTTAGCAATCAAAGGCCGCTTTTTTGGCAATCAAAGACCGCTTTGGCACCCAAAGGCCGCTTAGACAGCTTGTCGGCAGGCCTTTTTTGACAACTAAAGACCGCTATCTGGCAACCAAAGGCAGCTTTATGGCAATCTACGGCCGCTTTTTGGCAATCAAATGCCGCTTTCTTGCAACCCAAGGCCGCTTTTTGACAATTAAAGGCCGTTTTCTGGCAACATTAGACCGCTGTTTGACTATCAAATACCGCTTTCAAAGGCCGCATTTTGACAACCAAAGGCCGCTTTTTATTTCTCAATTTCAGGCCTGGAATTCGAGCTGTGCAGTTACAAGAAAAGGAGGCTATCGAAGAAATTCGGGGAGAACAGCGTGGATTCGGGGGATTTCAGTCTCCTGTCGGCTGGGGACTCGAACAGCACGCCTTCCAGAGCCAGCGGGGAGGCGGAGACTTCCTTGGGAGAGAAGGAGAACGAAGAGGAGGGGAAGAGCGATGTGGAGGAGGATAGGTAGCTTTTTATCGCTTGAAACTACGTTTAGGTGGCCTATTGTTGGTAGAAGCGGCCCGGAGCGGCCTAATGATGTCGCAGGCGATCCGTATCGGCCTCGCACATAGACAGAAAGCGGCCTGAGGGCGCCAGAAAGAGCAAAAAACGGCCTGAAACAACATTTTGAGCGAGCTATTGCTCTCCAGAAGCGGCCCGGAGCGGCCTGTGGCAGCCGTAAGCCGGCTGAAAAGACCTAGCTTATTGCTTTCGAAAGCGGCCTGTTGTTGCCAGAAGTGGCTATGAGCGGTATAATATTGTCAGAAGCGGCCTACTCTTGCCAGAAGCGGCCTGTTGCTCTCAGAAGCGTCCTGGGCCGCCTATTGCGTCAAAGGGCTCCTGGAACGGCCTATTTCTGTCAGAAGCGGCCTGTTGTTGCCAGAAGCGGCCCGTGTCTCGTTGCCAGAAGCGGCCTGTTGCTGATCTTGACAAAGCTGAACCGGTCTCTGAAAGCCGCTTCTGGCAGCCATAGGCCGCTCTAACTAGAACTTAGAAAAGGGACAACTCATCCGCCCGCTTTTTACAATCTGTTCGTTGTTTACACCAACCGATTTATTTTCAAAATGAAAAGCTAAATTGTCAGCTAAAAAAAACAAGAAATCGATAATTTATTGTTTCAACCAATGTTCCCCACGAAAATTTGGAATTTGAAGACAAACTGTTGAAAAATTGCCATAAAACAGAATTTTTTTGCGCATTTTTTTAATGCAAATTTATAATTAATTTTACTATTTAAGTATACATTTTTATTAAATTGAAACGATAAAAAATAGAACGTATGTTTCCAAAGGTCCAGGGGCTAATTTTTGGCCCATTACTCCATTTTTCCAAACTAAAAACCCTTTTTCAGTCCGACGAAGGGCCATTGCGGAGACCAGGAATGGCTGAAGGACATCGGATTCTCCCCCAGCAATCAGCTGAAACTCAGAAGACAGTGAGTGTTTTCATCTAATTTGAATTTTGCGCCGAAAACTCCGATTTTCAGCCTAAAAAGGCCTAAAAATCCAATTTTCAGTCGATAATTTGAATTTTGAGACATATAATTTGAATTTTGCGCCTAAAAGCCCGATTTTCAGCCTAAAAAGTCCTAAAAATCCAATTTTCATTTAATAATTTGAATTTTGAGCCATATAATTAGAATATTGCGCCTGAAACCCCCATTTTCAGTCGATCAATGATCTCCACGGTGACCAGCAGAGGTCCAGGCGGAGGGAAGAACACCGGCAAGGATAGGGACGAGACCTCAGCTGTCATAGTTACGGTATCTTTTGATTACGGTAGTTAATAGTGTAATATTCAAATTTAGGGGTCGGCCCTGCAGACCCTCTACAATCTGCTGCAGACGAGCAAGGTGACTAGGGCCATAGCCGGGCCGCATGCTAATCTCCCGCCGACCCTGCTCGCGGAGAAGCCGTTTTTATTCGGACAGATGCAGACACTAAAGGTGGGGGTTAAGGCCTTAAGCCTTTAGGGCATTAGAATTTAAGGGTCTTAAGACATTGAGGACCTTAAGGTTGTAATATTCTAATCTAAATCTGGATTGATTTACGGATGGCTTTAGGGCCTTCTAATTTAAGGATTTTAAGACCTCCGAATCTTAAGATTAAGACCCTAAGGACTTTAGGGCACTAGAATCTTTAGCCTTTAGACTCCAAGGACCTTATACTCTTATGATTCTGACTCTAAGGACCTTAAGATCTTAATATTCTGATGTAATTCAAGGTGGTTTGAGGCATTAAGGTGTATTTAGGGCCTTAGAATCTTAGGATTTGTTTTCGTTTTTTTTAGAAGGTTTTCGTTTCCTGTATGATCATATGTATTGTAATACTTTTGTTTTTCTTCTTAACAGGAATAAATAAGAAATAAGGATTTTTAGGTCTTAAGACCCTACGATTAAGACCCTAATGACTTTAAGATCCTAAGACTTACGACCCTAAGGAACTTAAGATCCTAAGATTCTCATCCAAGTCTTGGTTTTTCAGAAGTCGTCCCAGGTGCTGAAGCGAAATGGACAGGCGGCCGAGTACGTGGTGGAACTGGACGGAGGACCGATTATGCCACACTGTGTGGAATTGGTAAGAAAGCGGCCTATTGTTGCCAAAAAAGCGGCCTATGGTTGCCAGAAAGCGGCCTTTGGATGCCAGAAAGCGGCCTTTGGTTACCAAAAAGCGAGGTTTTATTGCCAAAAAGCGGCCTTAGGTTGCCAAAAAGCGGTCTTTGATTGCCTAAAAGCGGTCTAAGGTTGTCAAAAAGGGGTATCAGCTGCCTTCGGATGCCAGAAAGCTATCTTTAGTTTCGAAAAAAGCGGCCTCAGGCTGTCAAAAAGCGGTCTTTGGTTTAAAAAAAAGCGGACTTTTGTTGCCATAAAGCGGCCTTTGGTTGCTTAAAAGCGACCTTTTGTTGCCAAAAGCGGTTTTATGTGCCAAAAAGCGGCCTTTGTTTGTCAAAAAGCGGCCTCTGCTTGCCAAAAAACCGGCCTTTGGTTTCCAAAAAGAGACATTTGGCTGTCAAAAAGCGGCCTTTGGTTGACAAAAAAAGCGGCCTTTGGTTTCCAAAAAGCGGCATATGATTGCTGAAAGCGGCCTTTGGTTGCCAGAAAGCTGCCTTGTGAAAAAGCGGTTTTTCCTTGTTAAAAAGCGGCCTATTGTTGCAAAAAGAGCGGCCTTAGGTTGCCAAAAACCGGTCCACGCGGCCTAAGGTTGCTAAACATTGGCTTTTCTCTGCCAAAAAGCCGTCCAAGCGGCCTTAGGTTCCCAAAAAGCGGCCTTCAGTGTCAGAAATCGGCCTAAGGTTGCTAAAAAAGCGGCCTTAAGGTTGCCAAAAAGCGGTATAGCTGGCCTAATATCCTAATTTCCCCATTTTCAGGCGGCAGCCTTCGCCCGCTCTGCGAACCTCGTGGAAAAGGAGCCCGCCTCCCTGCGGGTGAACGACCGCGCGGCCTGTGCCGGCCTCAACGGCGTCGAGAGCTCCTCCGAATGGCACGAGATCAAAGTGGCCCCGTTCGAGTACTCCTGGACGGCCCGTTCCTGACGCCAAATCACGTACCTCTAGATATCCGGACGAGATATTACGTACTTTTAATTAATTTCCGTATTTCTGTCTATTACGGAACTCCTGGTGTGACGAAACCTGTGAATTCCCTCTGTCTTTCACCATTGTTTACGTATTTCCATTGAGAGTTTCAAGAATGAAGGTTTAAATCTCCACTCGCGTATTTCCTGGACTACAGTATCCGAAAATCGGTTGTTTTCTCTATTTAATTTTAAAATGTTATTTTTTTTAATTTCAAATTTAAAAAAAAGCTATTTTTGGAGAAAAAATCAACCCTTAAATGCGTTTGTAAAACCTTAAATTTAATTATAAATTTTATAAATTAAATAATAATTTTAATAATTTAATTTTAATAAATACTTGAGAAAAATGAAAGTGCAACGACCGGAATCGAACCCTGGACGTGCGGTTGACAATTTTTACAAATGTAATAAAAATATAATACAATTAAATTTGTAAATTATGTTTGTAAAATTCTAAATAATTAAGATATTAAAAAAACCTCGAGGGATCGAACCATGGTCGTTTGGCTGGTATTTTGACGGAAAGAGCTTATTAGCCATACGACCAGGGTTCGATCCCGGTCGTTGCACTTATTTTATTTTATTTTAATTTGTATTTTAATGTAATTTAACTGTTTTAATTTAAATAAATGTTTAAATATATTTTAGTTTTAATACGTTTGTAAAAAAAATAGCAACCGAACGACCAGGGTTCGATCCCGCAAAATTAAATTTTTTTAAAAATTATCTGAATGTTATTTATAACATTTATACTAGTTTTAAATTTTTAATTTGAATGTATTTTTAAATAAAAATTTAAATTAAGCAATTTTCCTCGTTTCAGGGATGAATTCCACCAGGTTCCCTCACCTGTTCCTCCGAAAATTCCACAGAAGCGCCATTTTCCAGTCGAAGGAGGCTAAGAATTCCCTTTTTCAGGCGGAAAATAGCATCCAGGTATCTTATTTTAACTTATTTTATTTTATTTAAATTAATTTAAAGCCGCCTGATGTTGCCAGAAAAAGCGGAAAGCGGCCTGACTTCATTATATTTTCTATTTTAAATAGATTTTTCAGACGGTAGAGGGCAAATCGAAGCTTCTCGGGAAGCAGAAAGTGAAGATCTTCTCCGGGAGCAACGTGCCCGTCAACATAAACTTCCCCAATCAGAAGGGCGTCGGCGGCTATGACCCCGACTTTCCAGTGAGCGAGCTCCTCAAGGAAATTCCCTCAGTCGCCAAGGATCAGTCAAAGGTTCGCTTTTTTAAAAAAATTTTAAATTAAAAAAAATATTGTAAAAATTAATTTTTCTTCCTTTTTCTTTATTTTTCGTTTTTTTAAATATCTAAATTAAACTGTTTCTTTCAGTTGATAAAGAAGGAGATTCTGGAGAGCGGGTCTTTGGAGAAATCGGAGCTGCTGGAGGACATCGGACTGTTGCAGCACAACGAGGCCCGCGTGGAGTACACATTCGACTCGGATGAGGTAGGGCTGAATTCAAATTAAGACGGACTGGTCCGTCTGCGTCTCTAACCGATACCTGCGTCTCTAATCGATGTCTTACTCGTGCCATTACTGCGTCTCTACCTACGAGATGTCTACGTCCCTAACCTGTTTCTGCGTCTCTAACTGGTGCCTGAGTCTCTTACGGATACCTGCCTTGTATGCGTCTCTAACCTACCAGATGTCTACGTCTCTAACCGATATTCCTGCGTCTCCATATCTACGTCTCTGACGTATGTGTCTCTAACTGACGTCTGCGTCTCTAACCAATTCCAGCGTCTAATTGATGTCTGCTTGTCTAACCGATATCGGACTTTCACTGATGTCTGCGTCTCTAACCTACCATATGTCTACGTGTCTAACCGATGTCTGCCTGCATCTCTCACACGTCTGCTTCTCTAACCATGTCTCTGTCTATAACCGTCGGATATATCTCTAACTTGTGTCTGTCTCTAATCATTTCTCTCTCTCTCTCACTGGTATCTGCGTCTCTAACCAGTGCCTGCGATGTCTCTACGCTCTAACCTCTCTGACATGACTTATATCTACGTCTCTAACCGATATTCCTGCGTCTTTTACTGACGTCTGCTTCTCTAACCGGTGCCTGATTCCTGCGAATGTCTGCATCTTCATTGTCTACGTCTCTAACCCTGCTTTCATTTTTCAAGTACAGTAGATCACACGAATTACAGTAAAATATTCTTCATTCTACAGTAATCCCCGAAAATACAGTATCCTTACTCTCTTCTAACCTACAATCTATAGATTACAGTATCCTAGGTTAAACTTACAGTAACCTCGAGGAATGTGGTTTGGCCTGCTTTAGGTTACTGTAGCTCACTTCTCCTTTCCACAAAATGGTCCCGCAACGATTAACAGTTTTTCAGGCTCTTTCTATGTGGCATCTTGGCAGTGATAGTGATTGGAATGAGGGATTCTCGAAGGCTCAGTTGACCTCCACGGATAGGAATACTGCCCTCTTCAAGTGGGTCTCTCTCTCCTCTCTCTCTCCCTCTCCCTCTCTCTCCTCCCCCTCTCTCTCTCTAATCCTCTCTTTTTCAGAGGCACCATCTCCACCGAAGTCGTAAAAGACGGCCGGATCGAGAGGGCCGGCTGGGCGTCCATCAAACTCGAAGACAAGCGCTCTCTGAACCGGAGAAAGTACCTCTCCCACTGGAAGAACTTCTCCCACCTCCTCATAAAGGCACTATTCTAATTACTTTAAAAATCCTAATTAGCCGTTTGCAGTGTCGTGGAGACGGTCGCAGCTACAAGGTGATGTTGCACGCGCCGCAGGCGATCGACTTCACCTGGGGAGACTCCTTTTCCTACCCGCTGCACACGCACGGAGGACCCTATTGGCAGTACGAGAGGATCCCTTTTTCGAAATTCTTCCACACCGTCAACGGAAGGATCCAAGATAGACAGTACAGGGTCAATTTGGAGGACGTCAGGTGAGGCCGCTTTCTGCCTTTTCTGGCGACTTTAAACTGTTTTCTTTCCAGTTCGATGGGAATCGTGCTTATGGACAGGATAGACGGCGACTTCCAGCTGGAGATCGACTACATCGGCGTTTACAACGACCGCTCCCATGTGGAGGAATTCGCCTACGAGACCTACACCCTCCCTCTTTTCAATACGCACGGGTTCTAGATAGATTTCTAGAGAGAGAAATGAATATTTTATCGATTTTTTTTTCATTGATTAGAATGGGGTTATTTCAAGGGGATCACATTTATTGATAATTTGAACTCGTGATCGTCGGAGGCAAACTTTCTCAACCAAAAAGCTGTGCGGCAACCGGCAGTGTCTACGAAACCGCGCGTAAATTTGGAGTTTTCTGTGAAACCTGCGGCAATTGACAGTTTCTACAGAAAACCATGCAGCAGTTGGCAGGTTCCCCTGAAAACCGTGCGGCAATTAACAATGCATACTAAAACTGTGCGGCAATTAACAATGCATACTAAAACCGTGCGGCAATTAACAATGCATACTAAAACCGTGCGGCAATTAACAATGCATACTAAAACCGTGCGGCAATTAACAATGCATACTAAAACTAAACTGTGCGGCAATAGGCAGTTTTCCGTGGTAGGCATGCGGGAATCAACTTTATCCCCAAAAACCGTGCGTCAATCGGCATTGTTTACTGAAAACCGTGCGGCAATCGACATTATCTACCACAAACCATGCGCCAATCGGCAGTTTTATGTGAAAACCATGCGGCATTTGGCAGTTTTGAAGAAATAGTTTGTTAAAATTGTACAGAAATAGGCAGTTTCCATTGAAAACAATGCAGACTCGGCAGTTTAACAATTTTAATGGAAACCATGCTGTGGTCGTAATTCTTTATCAAGAACCGTGCGGCAAACCGTAGCAAATATGCAAATTCGACCGGAAGCCGTGGCCGCTTTCTTAACGCAGAATGTAGCCTACGGCCGCTTTTAAACGCAGATGATAACCTAAAGCCGCTGTCGAACAAAGAGATAAGCCGAGGCCGCTTTCAATCCAGACGGTAGCCTAAGCCCGCTTTTAAACGTAGATTATAACCAAAAACCGTATGGCATTCGGCAGATTCCACCGTAAATCATGGGCCAATTTGAAAATTAGACCAAAAACAGTACGGCAATCATAAAATGAATATTTCATATATAAGATGTAAAACATGTCTACCAAAACTACACGGAAATCGGCATTCTGCAGTGAAAACCGTGCGGCATTCGGCAGTTTCTTTCAAAAATCATGCGACACGCTGCCATTTCTAGCAAGAACTATGCGGCAAATGACACTGTCTAACAAAAACTGCGCAGAAATGGGCAGTTAAACAGTTTCAACGGAACTGCGGCAATGACAGAAACGCTTCTACTTTTCACCACGCTCGGGTTCGACATAGATAAACGAATAGAGAACCAGATTTATTAGAAAATCCCATTTATAACAAATCATATCTCGTAATCGGCGCGTTTCTTCTTCATCTGCGGGATGTAGGGTTCCACGTCCACCTGAAATGGCCATTTGAGCTTTGTACTTTCTTTCTCTCTCTCTCTCTCTCTCTCTCTCCCTCTCTCTCTCCCTCCCTCTCTCTCTCCCCCCTCTCTCTCTCCCTCTCTCTCCCTCTCTCTGTCCCTCTCTCTCTCTCTCTCTCTCTCTCTCTCTCTCTCTCTCTCTCTCTTCCTCTCTTTCTCTCTCTCAGACCCACCCTATCGCCGTCTATGACGTGAGGCCGTTCCTCCATCGCCCGACGGGCGCCCTCCTTCGAATCGAACGTCAGCGATGCGAAACCTCGGTGGAGACCAGTCTTCTGATCCTGAAATCGGCCTCATTTGAATAATGCGCCCGTGAACTTACAAAGAACATTGTGACGTGTTCGACCCTGCCGAATCGACTGAAGTACTTCTCCAATTGAGCTGAAACGGCTGCTTTCGGTTAGAAGAGGGCGATGGAGGAAGAATGGACGAACCTTTGCCGGTGACCCATTTGACGTGGGTTAGGTAGATGGTCTGGCCGGGCGTCTGGTTGCCCTGGCTGTAGGAGAAGGAGGTTCGGGCCGTGCGGGCCAGCAGTTGCCAAGATGACCTCATACTCTGGAAATTAGGGGAATTAGGAATATAGGGGAAGGAAAGGGTTTAATCTCTCTCTCTATTTCTTTCTTTCTTTGTCTCTATATCTGTTTCTTTGGAATGAGAGAAAGAGGAGGAGGGAGTTCTCACGAGTCGGACTTACTAGTAAATTTGGCCTGTGTCTGTCCGTCCACCCAAATTGGCCCCTAAATTACGAACCACACGACCAAGGTTCGATCCCAGTCGGCGCCCTTCTTTTTGTCTAACTTGCCTACTATGATAACTAGAAACATATTTGAGACATTTTGAACAATTGAATAAATGATTGCACCAATTTTTAAATTTTCTTAAAAATTCGGTCCCGCGATTTGAGAAACATGTAGAGAAAGAAAGAAAGAGAGAGAGAGAGATTAAAAAATGCACTCTGCGTCCTTCACCACCAGTAACCCAGTTATCCCGCGGATAAAAGGGCACAGATTCAGAATTACAGTATTTTAGTGATTTTCGGTTCGAAAATCAACAATACATGTTTTGCCAGACTTAAAAGCAACCGCAGTTCAGTTGTGTCCACAGTAAAAAACAAGGGGTTACAGTAACCTTTTGGGTAAAAGTGATAGTTAGCTGACATCTTCGAGACCACCGATTCGAAACCCCTATGAGAGGTGCATTCTACTACAACGCTAAAAAGTTCTTTTTTGGGGGGTGCTCTATGCATATTTGGAGTGATGATTTCAATTGTGACCGCATCAGCAGGTTAGTCCATGGTTCTATCGATATACCGTAATCCATTCTCAATTTGAAATACTGTAAACAAATTATTGTACTAACTTTGACACCGGTTATACAATGTATAACTACCGTAATCATTACCAAGGATAGCACCAGCCTGGGCCGAAAAATTTAGAGGTAGGTTTGGGTACCAAAAACATTTCTAAATAATAAAAAAAATGTCACAATAAATTTTAAATAAAATGCCTTAATTACGTGTTTAGATTCCAAATTGGTAATTCAAAATCAAATTTCAAGAAATTCACTGCAAGGAATCGAAGCAATAAATCGAAGCTTGAATTTCAAATGTATTTTGGGATAAGTTTGTTCGAAAAAAACGTCTGAGAACGAAGAGAAAACGAAAGACGCAGAAAAGAATAAACTTTGGCCATTCGTGGTAATCAATGTGCAGCGGGATGAGTTGACCTAATGGTCTGACCTTGAACATCGGGTCGAACCAATTATCTCATAATTAGGAAGATTCCCATTGGAATATTGCCTGGGAATACAAGTCTGTTGATATGTCATACTGTGGATATATTCTAAATTAGGAGCCAGGATCTGCGTCTCTAACGGTTAGAGTCTAACCCTGTCTTCTGCGTCTCTAACCCTGTCCTCTGCGTCTCTAACCCTGTCTTCTGCGTCTCTAACCCTGTCCTCTGCGTCTCTAACCCTGTCTTCTGCGTCTCTAACCCTGTCCTCTGCGTCTCTAACCCTGTCTTCTGCGTCTCTAACCCTGTCCTCTGCGTCTCTAACCCTGTCTTCTGCGTCTCTAACCCTGTCTTCTGCGTCTCTTACCCTCTCATTTCACCTAAACTTTCTATTTTCGCCCCTGTTTACCCAAAACAGCGTAAATCCCATTCCCTCCCAATTGGCAATCAGACTTGTCCTTCGAAAAGTTGCCAATTGTGGCAAAAGGGCACATTTCCTCTGCGATCGTTGTCCTTTCCCAGCCTCTATTTTCCCATCCGAAGGGGGGGGGGGGACGACGGAAACCCAATTAACCCCGCGTCACTGGCTTCTATTTCTGGCTGCGTGTGGACACCGAGCTGAGCTAAATCGAGCCTCGTTATTTGTGGGCCCTCCCTCAAGGGGCGGGGAAAAGACGCCGAAGCTCAGATCTCGATCTCAACGGAGAGAGGGAGGCTCGTCAACAGCTTTTGTCATCGTTAACTGGAGTGGTGCTTCAAGAAACGAAGAGTTTTTGAACTATTTTTACGGAAGGATCTCTCTCTTTCTATCTCTATCTCCCTCTCTCTTCTTTCATCCGGTTCCCATAAAGTACTGTTTGCTAAAAATCTGGTCTTATTTGAATATAGCAGCCCACATTTGCATATGGCACCTCCAAAATAACTGTTTAGTGTCATTTTAACGCCAAGAGCACCTCCCACGGCGGTTTTAAATATTGCGGTTAAACGGTCAAAGCGGCCTTGGTTGCTAACAATTGAAGCGGCCTTTTGTTTTACAAGCGGTCAAAGCGGCCTTAGGTTTCCAAAACCAGTTCTAGCGGCCTTTGGTTTCCCAAAAGCTATCCAAGCGACCTTTAGTTGCCAAAAAACGGTCAAAGCGGCCTTTGGTTGCCAAAAACGTCAGTTCTTTTTCTTCCAAACGGCCTTGGTTGCCGACCTTTTGTTGCCAAAAAGCGGCCCAAACGGCGTTTTCTTTCCAGAAAGAGGTCCAGGTGGCCCAAGCGGCCTTTGGTTGCCAGAAAGCGGTCCAAGCGGCCTTTGGTTGTCAGAAAGTGGCCTTTTGTTCCCCAAAAGCGGTCTAAGCGGCCTTCGGTTGCCGAAAACCGACCCAAGCGGCCTTAGGTCACCAAAAAACCATCCAAGCGGCCTTGGTTGCCCAAAACTATCTCTGTCCGATTACCGCCCACATAAGTAACTGTCACTTCCTTCCATCCTAAGCATTTCTCACAACTCCCGCGCGTGACAAAAGACCTTGATACATGCTTATCTCCCCAACAACATGTGATTTCCGTCCGTTTTCGCAGTTTCATCCGAAAACTACCGATTTCCAGTTTCAATCGCGATCTAGTCTCCGTTGAAAATACCACCCTTAATTTGCATATAGCACCCCAAAAAGTGGTTTATAGTGCCATTTTAAGGCCAATAGTACCTCCAACGGCGGTTTTAGAGGTGCTATTAAGCTTGTAATGACACTAAAAGTACTGTTTTGGGTGCTATATTCTAATGAGACTGGGTCGTGTCAATCAGTGGTTATGTTTTCAGTCGCATTATTCCAATTCTGCGCTTTCTGTTGACTCCTCAGACATATCTCATTACTGTTTCACGTCAAATGACGAGGGCCTAAAAATAGCGCCCTGAAAGAGAAAAGACAACAACCGTCCGTCGTAAATCTCGATCGTCTCTCTCTTTCGATATTAATGGTGTCCCTGGAGCGTTTTCGTAGGTAATGAAGTGGGGAATACGGCAATGAGGACTTGCAACTGCTGCACAACATACTTTCGTTGTGGAACCAAAGGTGCCCACGGTCGATTAATAGTTGATGGCTTCGGCAGCTGCTAGCCAGGCTGGCCATCTGCAGTGACGCAATTGAGAAGGCAAAGGTTCAAGCGGCCTGTGGTTGCCAAAGCGGCTTTATTGCCAAAAAAACAGGTCAAGCGGCCGTTGGTTGCCGAAAAGCGGCCTTTAATTGAAAAAAAGCAGGTCAATCGAGGAAACTGGTCTTCTGCTGTGGCCCAGCTGTGGCCCACACCAGGAGTGAAAACGTCAACTGTGGCCGAATTCAAGATTATGATGAGGCCCGTTACAACCTGTTGCCTGTCAGCTGTGGCCATCTGCAGTGACCGAATTGAGAAGTTTGATCTTCCGCTGTGGTCCAACCGAGAGTCTGGTCATTTGCTGTGGCCCACTTCAGGCGTTACGGCATCAGTTGTGGCCCATTGCTGTGGTCCAACCTTGTCAGCTGTGGCCTCATCCAGAAAGTTAGGCATCGCCTGTGGCCCCACTGATAAGTCTGATAATCTGTTGTGGTCCAGCTGTGGCCCAATTCGAAAGTTTGATAATCTACTGTGGGCTAGCTGTGGCCCAACTGAGGAGTTTCTCCGCCAGCTGTGGCCTAAACCTATGTGTCAATCGGTTGTGGCCCAATCCAGGAAACTGGCCTTCTGCTGTGGCCCAACCGAAAATATGGTCATTTGTTGTGGCTGTGGCCCAGTAGTCAAAACGTCAGCTGTGGCCGAATTCACGCTTCTGTCCTTTTTGCTGTGGCCCCATCCGAGAAGTCTAACCGTTCACTGTGGCCAAAATGAGAAATCTGGTCATTGGCTGTGGCCCAGCTGTGGCTCAACCTAGGAGTCAATCAGTCAGATGTGGCCCAATCCAGGGATCTGGTCTTCTGCTGTGGCCCGGAAAAGCCTGCTGCCCGCCAGCTGTGGCCGAACTCAAGAGTTGCTGATTTCTGCTGTGTCCATAACCAGAAGCCTTCCCGTCAGCTGTGGCTCAACCTAGGAGTCCATCAGTCAGCTGTGGTCCAACTCGAGTTCCTGATTTCTGCTGTGGCTTCCCCGACCATTTCGAATCAACGAAAGTGCTCCTCTCCCGAAAACCTTCTCGAAAAAACCTCTCGCGATCTCTCCGATCAGCTGGAAAATCCCAGTGCCGGGCGGCTTTCACTTCTCCGTCCCACCGGCCTCTTGACCCCTTTCTTCGGCCGTTCCTCCTCCCCAGGCACAGTCAGTGTTCCACCATTCCTTCTTTCGTGTCGGTCGCAGTAGGATAAACACGGTTTTATCGTTTTTGAGCCGAATTTGTCTCTCCTCTCTCTCTCTCTCCCTCTCTCTCTTTCTCCCCATCTTTCTCTCTCTCCCTCTCTCTCTCTCTATCTCGGAGAAAACGATTATCCCCTCCAAATTACCCGCGTTAACACGAAGCAATCGAGGGAAATTGCCCCCGACCGACGACCTTTTATTTCCACCCCCTTCTTGGCTGAGAAAGAGAGAATTTGCCGCATTACTCCACTTCTCTTCGTTTTCTCTCTCTCTATCTATTTTTTTCTCTTTCTAAGCTTACCGTATCCGTTCAGATGCAGAAACTTCTGATTCTCCTGCTCCTCGTCGCTCTCGCACTCGCCTTCGACAAAAATACCGTCAGGAAGGGGAAACGCGACCCGACCGAGAAGGTAGAACCCTGGAATCATTTGAATATTGGGAGAGAGAGAGAGAGAGAGAGAGAGAGAGATGCCCTCTGCGTCCTTCACCACCACTGATGGTAACCCAGTTATCCCGCGGAAAAAGTACATCGATTTAGAGTTACGGTATTTTAGCGATTTTTCCACTTAAATCATCGAAAATCAATAGTACACTTAATGACCTACGTATTATTGTGCTACAGTATACCCAAGGGTTATTGTAACTCTTGTCTCAATCTAGTTACCATAATCTAACTAAATTAAAGGTGTAAAATCAACCCTGGTCCACTGTAATTGGGGTTACTGTAAGCTGCTTACGGTAACATTCAAGTGGATTTACTACAGTAACCAGCTCAAGTTTTAAAAAAATTACAAAACAAACTATTCTCAAAAATGAATACTGTAAGCAAACTACCGTAACACCTTATGATCTACCAAATAACTACCGTAATCAATTTCGTGTGATATCTACTTTAATAGCTACCGTATTTTAAAAATTTGAACACAGTACTCTAGATACTGTAACCGGGAAAATATACAAGTGGATCTAGCTACCATAATTTCCCATTTTACATGGTGAAAAATACTGTAATCATATATTTCGACCAGAAGTTTAAAAAAGGCTACAGTAACCCAACTGAAGGGTGCTGTATTTTTAAAAACTTGCATACAGCACCCTAAGTACCGTAACCAGTTAACATTTTGAGAATTTGGACTACAGTAACCACGGTTCACTAAAATTAGGGTATTGTAAGCTAGTTATCGTAAAAAAGAGCTATAGTAACCCAGCATTTAAAACTACAGTAACTCAATTTAAGGTTACCGTAATCTTACAATTAGCACACTAAGGGCTACCGTAACCCAACACTTAAAACTACATTAACTCAACTGAAAGTTACTGTAATCTTAAAATTAGCATACAGCACCCTAAGTACCGTAACCAATTTAACAAAAATTTGCCTTCAGCACCCCATTTCCCGTCGTGTCCTCCGCTTCGAACGTTCCGCCGCTGCTGACGAAATGAACGACTTTGACCTACCGTACCCCGTCATGGATTTCGCAAAGGTCCTACCGTAAGCCTATTACTTAGTCCTTTAAAATCTCAAAATTTAGGGAAATCCCGTCTAAATTGAAGAACACCAACGTCCTCTCTCCCGAGTACACCGACCTCGAATTCTAATGTATAATAATTGTGTGCCAACAATAATAACTCATCTCGGGTATTTCTCAAAATAAAGAAAATCGCGAATAAAAGCTTGATGTATTTAAAACAAAGGCTTCAACAAGGAAAACGTGGGGGACAACAAGCGATTCGAACAAAAATCGAAAAGTACACAAATTAAATGGAAGATCAAGCTGAGAAGCACACAGATTCACGGGCTGCATGCGGATTAGGCTCCGCACTGGTCTCCGCCTTGGGCCTCCTGCTTCTCCAACTTGATGAGATCGTCGATTCGCAGGATGGTGATGGCCGCCTCGGTGGCGAACTTCAGAGATTTGACCTGGAAATTGGATTTGGATTAGAATAAAGCGAGGGGAAAAATCACCTTGCTCAGCAGGGGCTCCAGGATTCCGGCCTCCTTGTTGTCGCGGATCTCTCCCAGCTCCAGATCGAGACCGGCCCTGAAAATTTGATATTTTATTTAATTTTATGTATTTTTAAAACAGAAAATTTTTATAGGTTTTTTTGTAGAAAAAAAATGCGCTAAAATGCTATTTTAAAGGGGAAAAGGGGTTTTTCAATATAAAAACGAGGATTCCTACCATTTAAGGTGCTCCAATTTCTGGTTGGACTGAGCCTTGTTGTGGAAAGCCCTGAGCTTGGCGACCAGGTCGGTCGAGTCCTTGGCGGCGTTGGAGGACAGCGTCTTGGGGATGACGAGGAGAGCGTTGGCGAATTCGGCGACGGCCAGCTGTTCGCGGGAAGACTGAAAAATTTGAATATTAGAACAAAATGGGTCTCTTTCCGCTTCTTCTGGCGACCTCAGGCCGCATTCTGCTTTTTCTGGTGACCTCAGGCCGCATTCCGCTATTTCTAGTGACCTCAGGCCGCTTTCCGCTTTTTCTGGTTATCTCAGGCCGCTTTCCGCTTTTTCTGGCGAACTCAGGCCGCTTTCCGCTTTTCCTGGCGACCTCAGGCCGCTTTTTCTGGTGACCTCAGGCCGCTTCCGCTTTTTCTGGCGAACTCAGGCCGCTTCCGCTTTTTCTGGCGACCTCAGGCCGCTTTCTGCTTTTTCTGGCGACCTCAGGCCGCTTTCTGCTTTTCCGGTAACCCAAGGCCGCGTTCTGCGTTTATGGCAACCTCAGGCCGCTTTCCGCTTTTCTGGTGACCGCAGGCCGCTTGGGTTAGGGCGGCTTGTGCCTGCCAGAAGCGTCCTTCAGAGTTCTGCCCTGTGTTTACTACGGGCAAGTATATGCCGCTTCTGGTAACCCTGGACCGCTCAGAGCCGCGTCTAGCAACATTAGGCCGCTTATGACATCATGTGGCAGTTGCCCCCCCCCTGTTCCTAATTAGCATACCAAGGTGGTGGCGAAAGCCTCAAGATGAACGTTGAGAGCGGCCTCGACGGCTCCTCCTCCGGCCACCAGGCGCTTGCTCTCCAGAACACGACGGACAACGCACAGAGCGTCGTGCATCGAGCGCTCCATCTCGTCCAGCATCACGTCGTTAGCTCCCCTGAATCAATTATTTAATTATTTAAGTCATCTAGGCCTTTCTTTCATTGAAAATGCATACAGAAGTCATCTGGACAAACCTGAGGATGATGGAGCTGGCAGTGCGGGCCTTGGGACCCTTGATCAGAATCAGCTCGTCGTCGCTGATCCTCTCCTGCACGATCTCGTCGGCGTGACCCAAGAAGGCGGCTTCGAAGCCCTCTTCTCCCTCCAAAGTGGCCAAAGATGACGTCAAAGTGGCTGAAAACTATGGTTTAAGCTGTCTTCAGAAGGCTTACCTCCAGTGGCCTTGGCGATACGCTTCAGGTCGGTCTTCTTGCAACGTCTGACGGCCATCGCTCCGGCCTCGACGAACTGCTTCAGGCACAAGTCGTCGATTCCTCCGGTGGTGAGGACGACATTGGCTCCGGCCTTCAGGATCATATCGATCCTCCTCTTGGTGATATCGAATTCCCTAAAAATTAGAATGAAGCACGAATAACAGGGAAAAATTACTCTCTGCGGATGGCCTCGAGCTTGGCGGGGTCCTCCACAACGACGGAGATTCCGAGGTGCATCTTGGCCTTCTGGAGAGAGAAGTCGAGGCAAGCGACCTTGGCGTTGGCGATGCGCAGGGGCATGGCTAAAAGGATTTTTTAAATTTAAAATGTTTTTAAATATTTAAAAAATTGGGCTCTATCCTGGATTAGCGGTCCTTAAAAATTATAGCGGTCCTTAAAACCATATAGCGGTCCTTAAAAATTACAGCGGTCCTTAAAAACTATAGCGGTCGTTAAAACGTGATCATAGCGGTCCTTAAAAAATTATTTTATTATATTTTATGTTTGCAATGTTTTCGTTAATATTTTCGACACTTTCAGTAGATTTTCTCTCTTTCTTGTCCTTTGATCTCTCTCTCTCTCTCTCTCTCTCTCTAACAAAACATATATTGGAAGGATGTGTTTCATTTCTTGGATTAGAAAAGAAGACTAGGAGAAGATGGGCGAAGAAACATACAATATAATAAAAAATTTTTTTAAATTTTATTAAGGACCGCTATAATATTTAAGGACCGCTATGATCAAATTTTAAGGACCGCTATAATTTTTAAGGGCCGCAATATGGTTTTAAAGACCGCTATAATTTTTAAGGACTGCTAATCCAGGATAGAGCCCAAAATTCTAATTTATTTAAGTTAAACTAACCCTGGCTGGCGACGGTGCAGTTGAGGGCGTATCCCTTGATGAGCATCGATTCGCGAGCGCTCTTTCCATGCGCCTTCAGCACGTTGACGGCCTTGATGGGGTAGGTGACCTAAATCCGAATTTAGGATCAAAATCACATTTTTTTAAATACCTTTCCAGTGGAATCGGCGACCCTGACGGCCTCGGCGGCGTCGACGCACATGGCGGCGAAGAAGTCCGAGTCGGGTCCGATGATCTTGCTGCTCATGGAGGTCTTGGCGGCGGCGATGAGGGACTGGCGGCCGAGCTCCTCGACGGTGCACGAGAGGTTCTCCTGCATGTACTTGACGGCCTCCTTGCAGGCGACACGGTAGCCGTTGATGATCGTGGTCGGGTGGAGCTTGGTCTTCACCAACTCGTCGGCGGCCTTCAGAAGCTCGGCGGCCACGATGACCACGGAGGTGGTGCCGTCACCGACCTAGAAATCGAGATTTGCATACACCATCATACAAATATATTTGTAATATAAATATTAAAATCACCTCCTCGTCCTGCAGCTGGGCGAGTTCCACGAGGACCTTGCCGGCGGGGTGCTCAACATCGAGCTGTTTCAGAATGGTGGCTCCGTCGTTGGTGACAGTGACGTCCTAGAACTCAAATTTTAGTTATAAATTGCATATTTTATTATATTTCATTTTTTTTAAAAAGAAGAAAAAACTCACTCCAACGTCGTCAACGAGCATCTTGTCCAGACCGACGGGGCCCAAGGAGGTCTTCACAATGTTGGCGATAGCCGCACAGGCGGTAACTGGAAGGCAGTCATGAAATTACGTCAGAAGAGAAAAAGAGATTACCATTCTGGGTGCGAATACTCTGACCGGTAGTCCTCTGGCCGGTAAGGGCGAGCATGGATTCACCAACAGCAGCCATCCTGGAAGAAAATGATTTTTGAAGAGAATATAGACGAAAAAATTGAAAGCTAGATAAAAAGCGACTGACAAAAACGAAAATAATGCTCCAAAATCATCAAAACTTCAAGTAAATCGACAAAAATACCAGTTTTGATTCTAAATAAAATAAAACCGCTTTTGAAAGGCTTCCCTTGGCCGAATTCTCAACCTGGCAAATTTCCAAGAAGCTTCGAGAAGCTTCTATGTTTCGGGGATATTTGGCACTTTAAAACCTTCCGTTTAGAATAAAACAACAAAATCGATGATATTTTAGTTGTAAACAATAAAATAAACATTAAAACTCGACTGTTTAAATGAATTCCAAGCTTTGTACCTTGGCAAAGTCAAGAATTTCAAATTTTACACCATTTAAACCATTTTTTCCGCTTATTTTACCTTTTAATATTACAATTTACAATATTTACATTATTCTACAGTAAATTGAATCTATTTAAATAATTAAAATAAGGAAGAAGGGTCACACATGAATTTCATTCTGGAAAGCAACTGAAATTTTGAGCGACCTCAGAACATTCCCGGCTGAATTCCAGTTATGACAGACTAATTCTGGGACATTTTGAAGCTATCGTGGCGGGACCTTTAGACCCAGTCCTTTGAGGTTTTAAAGTTTCGCATTCAATTTTTCAATATAGTATTTTGCCTTCTGCTTCTCTTTTAATTTGTACAAAAAATTATTTAAAAATCGATTTTGTAAAAAAAGATTAAAATTATCGATTGATTTCATGCCAGCCAGCCTGGTCAGGAGGCAGCCGCGTTGCTTCAATGTTGATTTCTGGATTTCGCTTTTTTAAAATTCCAGTTATTAAATTAGCTTTTTAGGGCAATATTCAGTGGTGGATTAATCGATCCGCCAACTTCTACCCTCATGTCCGCTGCAGTTCTCAAAACGGTTGGTTTTTTATAATCTTTTCAATTTTAAATCTTTTTTTATTTAACAATTGAATTTCCCATTTTAAAATTGAATTTCCCCTTTAAAATTCAAATTTCAGAACCAGCCGATTCAGTTCGGAGGTGGGAGTGGGGCTGCGCCTGCGGTCACCCTGAAGTTTTCTTCACAAGCGGGTAGTTCCGGAGGAGGAGGCGGTGGCGGAGGAGGAGGAGGAAGTACGATCTACCGAAAACCCGGCTACAATGCTCCCTTTCGCCCGACAAATGTAATTTTTCTCATTATTTATTGATTTTTTCAGTTAAAATTATGTTAAAAACTGATTTTTAAGCTAAAAAAATATCAATTTTTTGAAGTAAAAAATCAATAAAATTTGAAATGTTTCAGTACCCGGCGGACATTCTGATGGGCGATGGTCCTGGCCGTCGTCTCCGGAAGAACGTGGCCAACGTGAGACGCCACGTGGACTACGTCTCCAACATTCTGAACCATCTGGAGACCCGTCTGTGGCAGCACGGCAGAAAACAGAGGGTCATCCAGCAGCCGGACGAATTATACCAGGTTTTTACCTTTTTTAGAGCTAAATTTAATGATTTTCTTCATTAGAATACGGCACTGCCGGCCTGGTGCACGCCGGAAACGCCAGTCGACTGCGTCCTCACCAAATTCGTGCGAGCTGCGATGAACAAAGTGAAATGCCCCGTTTACTCGCTTTGCGTGAGTTTTTGAGAAAGAAAACAGTGGAGTGGTGTGGTTTTAGTGGACGCCAGAGGGAAAACGACTGATCACGGGAGCTTCCACAGGGGAGTTTACGCTTTGGAACGGAACGGCCTTCAATTTCGAGACTATCCTTCAGGTAAGAAAAGGCAGAAAGCGGCCTGAGGCTGCCAGAAAAAGCGGAGAGCGGCCTGAGGTTGCCAGAAAAAGCGGAAGCGGCTTGAGGTCGTCAGAAACAGCGGAAGCGGCCTGAGGTTGCCAGGAAACGGAGAAAGGCTTGAAATAATCCAATTTTCAATCGATAATCTTAATTTCAGGCGCACGATTCTGCGATCCGCGCGATGACCTGGTCCTACAACCAGCAGTGGCTCATCTCGGGCGACCACGACGGCTACATCAAATACTGGCAGCCGAACATGAACAACGTCCACATGTACCAGGCACACAAAGACGATCCCATAAGGGGACTCAGGTAATTTTTTTTTATGAAACGGAGGGTTACTGTAACTGTACTGACCGTAGCTAGCCACATTTTTGTTTAAACGGACAATTTTGATTAAACACTTTTGTTTAAACGGAGGGTTACTGTAAGAGAAGCCGTTAGGTTATTTAAACAATTTCGCTTTAACGGGTAAAACTAGGGGGTACTGTAGCTCCTGAGCTACCGTATATTTAAAAAAAAATCGATTTGTTTCAGTTTTGCTCCTACGGATGTGAAGCTCGTTTCGGCTTCTGATGACGGTACGGCGAGGATTTGGGATTTCGCGAGGTGTTCGGAGGAACGCATTCTGAGGGGACACGGATCGGAGGTAATCACACACACACACACACACACACACACACACACACACACACACACACACTGCGGCCTTTGGTTGCCAAAAAGCGGCCTTTGGTTGCCAAAAGCAGTCTTTGGTTGCCAAAAAGCGGCCTTTTATTGCCAAAAAGCGGCCTTTAGTTACCCAAAAAGCTGCCTTTGGTTGCCAAAAGCGGCCTTTGATTGCCAAAAGCGGCCTTTGGTTGCCAAAATGCGGCTTTCTTTATTATCTTTCTCTTTCCAGGTCCGTTGCGTGGATTGGCATCCTCAAAAGGGCCTCATCGTCACCGGTTCCCGTGACTCCCAGCAGCCCGTCAAATTGTGGGATCCCAAGTCCGGCCAGTGTCTCTCCACAATGTAAGTTTTTTTCCACGGTGGGGATCGTTTGACCGTTAAAACGTGTGAACGTGAATACTCACACGTGATGAGAGTGGTACAGTTTTGAACGTGTGCCAGTTAACTGAATCCGTGGCGGATATCTGAACGTACGTGACTGTTTGAGCGTGTGAACGTCGCTGTTTGACGGGTGAATGTGACCGTTTGAACGTGTAAACGTGACTGTTGGCACGTGTGAACGTGACTGTTTTAACGTGGGAAAGTGACTGTTTGAACGTGTGAACGTGACTGTTTGAACGTGTGAAAGTGACCTTTTTTCTTTCAGCCAAGACCACAAGAGTTCCGTGATGGCCGTCAAGTGGAATACCAACGGGAATTGGCTCCTCACCGCCGGTCGTGACCATCTCATCAAGCTCTATGACATTAGAATAATGAAGGAGATGCACACCTACAGAGGCCACAAGAAGGAGGTCACTTGTGAGTTTGTTTAATTTAATTTAATTTTTTTAAATCTTTTAAGGTTTATTTAAAATTATTTAATTTTCTTTTCAAATCGTTTAAATTTCATTTAAATTGAAAAACAAAGATAATTTAAGTTTTTTTTTAATTTTCAAAATCTTTTAATTTTTATTTAAATTTTTTTTTAAAAATTTCATTTAAAATCGTTTAAATTTTATTTAAAATTGTTGAAAACCACATCACTCCACTGTTTTTCGGTCAAAAACGGGTAACACATTACTCCTCTGTTTTCCGGTCAAAAACGGAAATAACACATCACTCCACTGTTTTCCGGTAAAGAAAAAAACGGAAAAACCACATCACTCCACCATTTTCCGGTCAAAAAAACGGAAAGAAAACATAATTCCACTGTTTTCCAGTCAAAAAACGGAAATGCAACATTTTTCCACTGTTTTCCGGTTTAAAAAAAGGGAAAACCACATCACTCCTCTGTTTTTCATTTCAAAAACTCACTTTTTCCTTAATAAATATTCTCTAATTTGCCCAGTATTCCACAAAATGCCATTTTTCAGCGGTGGCTTGGAATCCGGTTCACGAGAATCTCTTCGTCAGCGGAGGAGGAGACGGCTCCATCGCCTATTGGCTCGTCGGCACCGAAAAAGTGAGTTTTTTTATCTTTTAAAGTCTTTTTCTTTATTTTTTTTTCTGTTTTCAAAGTTTAAAAATCATTTTTAAAGTAATAATAACTGATTTTTTCCAGGAAGTCGGTCTTCTGGAGCACGCGCATGACCAGGCCATTTGGGCGATGCAGTTCCATCCGAAGGGCCACATTCTGTCCACTGGTTTGTTTTTTCTGAACCACTTAGGTGGCTATAAATTCTAATTAAAATTATGGAATTTTAGGTTCGAATGACAACAACACCAAATTCTGGGCGAGAAATAGGCCAGGAGATACGCAGGAGGACATATTCGGATTGGCCTCTTTCAATACGAATATGGTGGGAGCACTGGACAAGGAGAGGGAGCCGAAGCCATCGCACATTAGGATTGAGGAGGAACAGATCATCGCCTCTTCCTCCATTCCTGGTCAGTTTTGTAGATTTTTGGCAGGCAGACTCAGGCCGCTTTTTTCTGGCTCTGGCAATACTGAGGCCGCTTTTTCTAACTATGCAGTCTCATCGTAACGACTTTTTTTCTCATTCCGGTAGCCTCAGGCCGCTTTTGCCGCTTTTTCGAATTCTAGTGACCTCAGGCCGCTTCCTGCTTTTTCTGATGACCCCAGGCCGCTTTTTTATTCTGACGACCTAATGCCGCTTTTTTCTGATCTTGACAGCCTCAGGCCGCTTCTGCGCCTTCTGGTAACCTGAGGCCGCTTTTTTCTAATTATATTAGCCTCAAACCGCTTTTTTCTAATTCTAGTAGCCGCAGGCCGCCTTTTCTGATATTTGTTGTCTCAGGCCGCTTTTTTCTGATTATGGCAACCTCAGGCTGCTTTCTGCCTTTTCTGCCAGCCTCAGGCCGCTTTCTGCGGATTTTGGCGCCATCAGGCCACTTTTTACGGGTTCTAAAACCTCATTTTACCAATATCTTTCCAGGAATGGGCTTGGACGACGACGTCTTCGAGAACATGAACCGCGACATTTCGGGCAACGCCACTTCGACTACCAGCAACATGCTTCTCATTCCAGAGGAGATCAATTCACGCCGTGATGTGAGGATTATCTCTCTCTCCCCCCCCCCTCTCTCTCTCTCTCTCTCTCTTCCCTGTTTTCCATTCCAAAATCGACTGATTTCCGTATTTTAAACCATTATTTCAGGTTTCTAACCAAAATAACAGGAGAGTGCTTCTGAAGCAACCGCCGCCGAAGAAGGCTCAGCGCCAGTTCGAACGCATGTGGAATGTCAGCAAACCGGGAGCCTCCGGTAATTTTTTTTTTAAATTTGAATTTGGAGGAGCCAAAACACCTAATTTGCATTTAGGGAAACCAAAAACACCCCTAATCGAATTATTTCCAGGTGACGATGGGTCCCACCGCGATGAAGATCCGTACAGGAGGCCGAAGAACAGTCTCCTGGGAGAGCCCCATCCCTCCATGCTCGGCAACCAACACGGTTCGTTTTTTCCCTTTTTTATCTTTTATTTTGCATTTTTGCATCTTGCGCCGTATTATAATTTTATACCGTAATATACCGTAATCCTTTTTGAATACCGTAATCTAATTTTCAGCCGGAATGCCTCCCAGTATGCTGAACGGCGGCCGTCCGCCGGCTGGACCTCCTCCGGCCAATTGGAATATCCACAACCGACCGCCTCAGCAGTTGTCTCGTGAAGGTACTGTAACTGATTATTTAGAATATGGCGGCTTCAAGCGGTCTGAGACTACCAAGAGCGGTTTAAAGCCGTCCAAGCGGTCTTAGGCTGCCAAAAGCGGTCCAAGCGGCCTGAGGTTTCAAAAAGCAGTTACAAGCGGAATTAGACTCACAAGCGGTTGAAAGCGACATGTGGCTCCAAAAAGTGATTCCAAGCGGCCTGACTCTCTAAAAGTGGTTCTAAGCGGCCTGAGGCTATTATTTGTGGTTCCAGGCGACCTTAGTCTACCAAAAAAGCCTGATGCTACCAAAATCGGTTTCTAGCGGCCTGAGGCTACTAAAAGCAGCTGTGGACGTTTTAGGCTCTAAAAAGCGGTTCCAGGCGGCCTTAGGCTATCACTAGCGGTTTCAAGTGACCTTAGGTTCTGAACAAAGCGGTTCAGAGCGGCCTGAGGCTACTAAAAAGTTGTTTCAAGCGGCCTTACATTACCATAAGTGGTTCCGAGCGGCCTGAGGCTACCAAAAGCGCAATCCAAGCGGACTGAGGCTGCCGAACGGCGGGAAGCGGCTTATGGATATGAAAAACGGTTTCAGGCGGCCTTAGTCTACCAAAAGAGGCCTGCTGCTGGCAATATCAGTTCCGAGCGGCCTGAGGCTCCAAAAAGCGGTTTAAGCGGCTATTCTCTGATTTTCAGCCTTCGACATGCCGCCTCCGATGGGCAACGAGCGTGGCATGCCGCCGCCCTTCGACCACTTCGGCCCTCCGCGCGGAATGCCCCCGCCGCCCGTGGGCATCCCCGGAATGTGGCCTCCCGGCTCCGAGCTGATGAACCGCCTGATGCCCCCGATGGGTATGGGCGGCATGCCGCCGATGATGCCCGATCTGTCGCCGCGGATGCCTCCCATGATGCCGGATATGGGCCAGAGGATGCCGATGGAAATGCAGGGCCGTGGGGGAATGCCTCCGGAATCTCCCAGGATGCAGCAGAGGGGAGAGGAGAGGAACGACGACAGGGGAAGGGTGAGTGATTCGCATTTAGCAGGGATCTCGCTGTGGTTCTGCAATAAAATGTGGAAAAAAAATGGTTGATTTATAAGGGACTTGGGAAGGGATTCGCCTAACGGAACAGTCTCAGAAGTATCCGCCTGCTGTGGCCCACAGCTGTGGCTTAAAAATCGAGTTTTATGTGTGACGAGGCCGAAACCGAGAGTTTGTTTGTCTGATGTGGCCCAATCCAGTGTTCTGGCTGTCTGCTGTGGCCTAATTCGGAAAACTAGTATTTTGCTGTGGCCCAAGTCATGGGTCTTTACATCTGCTGTGGTCCATACGATGCCCTCTGCTGTGGTTCAACTCAATAGGAACGCTGTCTGCTGTGGTATAATCGAGGAAACGTCTTTTCCTGTGGCCCAGCTGTTGCCCAACTCAGGAGTCTTTTCATCTGCTGTGGTCCATACGAGGGCCTCTGCCGTGGTTAATTTCAACAGGAAGGCTGTCTGATGTGACCTAATTTTTAAAAAATAAAACTAGTATTTTGCTGTGGCCCAGCTGTAGTCCAACTTCTGTGGTCCAGAGTTTCGTCGTCAGCTGTGGCCTTTTTCTAGAAACTTATCATTTGCTGAGGTCCAGCTGTGGTCCAACTCAGGGGTCTTTCCATCTGATGTGGTTCATACCAGGAGTATGGGGCTCTGCTGTGGTTTAACTCGATAGTAAGGTTATCTGTTGTGGCTAATTTCGGATTTTTGTCGTTTGACGTGGTCCCCCTGTGTCTTCTGTGGTTCATGCGTGTTTTAACTCAACAGGAAGACTGTCTGCTGTGGCCTAATTCGAAAATCGTATCGTCTGCTGTGGCCCAATCCGGGAGTCTCGTCGTCTGCTGTGGCCCAATTCAGGAAGCTGTTCTTTTGCTGTGGCCCAGCTGTGGCCAAACTCAGGGGTCTTGTCATTTGCTGTGGCCAATAATATGTCAGCTCACTGTTTGACACCATCCGTTCTCTGAAATTACCACCCCTCATTTGCATATGGCGACCCCATATGTACTTTTTGGTGTAATTTTTAGGACTTTTTTTTATAGGATTTTTAGGAAAAAGTTCTAAACAGTGCCAAAAATTGGGATTAATGGTTTTTCTCCATATTAATTATTCAATTTCAGTATTCAATTTCAATAATAATCATATTAAAATTCAATTTCAGGACATTGACTACCGCTCCGGCCCGCCTCCATCTTCGATGAACATCGACGTGGATCTGAGAGCTCCGCCTCCCATGGACACTAGGATGCAGGGACCCCCCTCTTCTGACACCTGGAGGTCCGAACAAGGTTCGTTTTTCCACTGAAAAGGCTCACAAACAACCAAAAATCAGAGAAAACCCCACCCAAAATTTAGAAAATTTGATTTAGAAACCCAAAAAAATGGAAAAACAAAAAAAAACAAGTAATTCCTTCAGGTCCTTCGAATCCGCCGATGAACGACCCCCGCATGAATGACCCTAGGTTGAGGAGACAGCCACAGGAGGACGTACGAGATCCGAGAAGACGACAGCAGCAGGACAACGGCGGTAATCGTGGACCACCGCCACAGGAGGACAGGAACGCATGGATGCCCAATATGGGAGGAGGAGGGGGAGGACAGCAGCAGAGAATGCCGGTGAGGACCGCTTTCTGGCAGGCAAAGGCCGCTTTTTTTGTAAATAATGGTGACCTAAGGCCGCTTTCCGCTTTTTTCTGGTGGCCTCAGGCCGTTTTCAGCTTTTTTCTGGCATCCATAGGCCGCTTTCTGCTTTTTCTGGCAACCAAAGTTCTTGAACCGCTTTTTGGCAACCTCAGGCCGCTTTCTGCTTTTTCTGGTAACCTCAGGCCGCTTTCTGCTTTTTTTTGGCAGCCAAAGGCCGTTTTGACCGCTTTTTGGTGACCTTAGGCCGCTTTCTGCTTTTCAGGCAACCGCATACAGCTTTCCGCTTTTTTGGAAACCTAAGGCCGCTTTCCACTTTTTCTGGCAACGTCAGGCCGCTTTCTGTAGATTCTGGTAACCTCAGGCCGCTTGGACCACTTTATGGCAACCAAAGGCCGCTTGGCTTGGACTGCTTTTTACCGATCTCAGGCCGCTTTCCGCTTTTTCTGGCAACCTTAGGCCGCTTACCGCTTTTTATGGCGACCTCAGGCCGCTAGGACCGCTTCTGGTAGTAATAGGCCGCTTAGACCGCCTTTTTCACAACATCAGGCCGCTTTCTGCCTTTTCTGCCGACCTCAGGCCGTTTGCACCGCTTCTGGTAACAATAGGCCGCTTCGACCGCTTTTTTAGCCCGCGTTCTGATTTTTCTGGTAACCTCAGACCGCTTTCTGATCTGAACCAAAGGCCGCCCCAACCGCTTTTTGTCAACCAAAGGCCGCTTCTAACGCCTAATGACAACATTAGGCCGCTTGTTTGCAAAAAAAGCCGTCTGGACCGCTTGCTGGCAACCTTAGGTCGTTGTATTCCGCTACCGTAATTTGATCTACAGTGACCTCTAGCCACCTGGCTGGTTCTAATTATCAATCTGTTTTTATGTAAATTGATTGTTTAAATTATTTATATATTTATATTTCCAGGATAACAATGACTTCGGAATGCAGCCCGACTTCCGCCGTAACGACGGCCCTCCCAACTTCCGACGCGACGAGTACGATAACCGAGGTATTTTTATTATTCAGTCAATCGATAATCGATTTTCCCCTTCCAAATCAATCAATAATCCATCTTTTCCAGGCGGGAACATGAACAGGGAAGACTTCGGCGGTCCCTTCCACGGCAGAGGACGTGGACGTGGCAGGGGCCGGCCCTACTAGCCACTTCCGGTCTTTGTAATTCCTTATTGTTGAGCGGATTTAATAAAATTTATGATTGAGCAATAACAAAAACAATCTCTCTTCTTCTAGCAATCAATACTCCTCTTCCCTCAGTTTCCTAGGCTTGTTCAGGTGGTTCGAGGCGGCGCCCTTCGGGAAGCGGACGGCGCGCGGGAACGGCTCTCCGAATAGCGAATTGTCCAGGTTTACCTGAAAATTAATTAAATTTATAGAATTTAAATATTTTAAAAATAACAATTAAAAAGTAAAATTAAGGGTGCTGAATTCAAATTCCAACCTCGTATTTGTACTCGCCGCTGTCTGGAACGACTGGCCTGTCGTCCTGTATTGCCATCTCCTTCGTCAAAGACACCAGACTCTGAAAATGAAAGAATTTTTACTTAATTTTAAATTATTTAGTTTACTTAATTTAAATTATTTAGAAACTACAACCTTCTGTAGAATTTATCTACTTGTCATATGTTCATCTACTGATTTAATTTTTTTTAATTTTAACAAAAAAATTTTAAAATTCCGTTTTTATCTGTACAAATACAAAACGTATGTTTATTATTTTATTTTTGCTTACAACGTGTATTTTAGTAATATTTCTTCATAACGTATTAGTAACGAGCGTGATCGAACCAGCGTCGTGTGTTTGTCAACTATTTTACAAAAAAACGGCCCGATTATTAAAAAAATAACTTAAAAAATATTATTTTGTACTAACTCGAAATTTAAATTACTATTTCTTCATAAATAAGTTGCCCTGAAACTATTTTAAATAGTTTTCCCTTGATAATATGTAAGCAACGACCGGGATCGAACCATGGTCGTGTGTTTGACATGTCAATTTTTTGAAAAGCGACCGGGCTTTAAAAAAGTTTAAATCACGTTTTCTTCATAAATAAGGAGTCTTTAATATTGGTTTAAACAAGGAATTATCGATTTTTTGGTTTGTGAATGGTTAAGTTTTTATTTTGATGAACAATTCGTCTGGTGTAAACAGCGGACACGTTGTAAACATCTGGCGGACGAGTTGTCCATTTTACCAGGATTAGTTGGAGCGGCCTATGGCTGGCAAAAACGGCCTGCTTTTGCCACTTTCGCTATTGCAACCGCCGCTTCTGACAGGAATGGGCCGCTTCTGGTAGCAATAGGCCGCTCCAGAAGAAATAAAATCAAGAAAATCATCCTGAAATTCAGAAATCTCGCTAATCCTTGCCTTGAAAGTGCGAGGTTCGTAGATGGCCATCTGGGAGAGGACGACATTATCCAGAAGAATGTTGGCCTTGTCGAGCATGTTTCGGAAGTGCTTGTACTCCATCTTGTGCTCGTCCAACGCCGTCTCCAGCCTCTGCTCGGCGTGCTGAAATCGTTTATTTATCGATTAATTTAAATTTTAAATTATTTACCCCTTAAGCACCTTAAAACCCTTAAAACACCTTAAAATAATCGAAACTTACGTATTTCTCCAACTTCTTTGCGTCCTGTCGCTGCATATCCAAGTAATGGAAGACTTTCTCCTGTTTGCGGTAGGCTCCCTTCACCGTGTCACGCTCCGAGCCATATTGCCACTAAAATAAAGTTTTAATTGATTTTTACGTAAATTAAATCATTTTAAAACCTTAAAATATGCCTAAACTTGCTTTAAAAGATAGAAAATAGAAAAAAAGTTTTAAAACGCCTTACCGCTGTGAATCTGTAAAGGCGCTCTCGGGACTGCCAACGGTCTGCCTTGGGAATGACGTGGAAAGGATCGTAGTTGCTGTTAACGATCCTACGAAGGTTTGCCACAACTGACAAACGCATCTTCTGAAAAACAAATTTTAAAAAATTAAATTTCTGAACAAAAATGGCCAAAAAATCACCTAAAAGCCATAATTATCTCACTTTTCTTTGTTATTTTAGCTGATTTTAATTTTTCTTAAATTTACAACGTAAAAATAAGGTAGAAAATTGAAGAAACACTTTAAAAAAGTTGAATTTTAAAATTGAAAATTAAAATCTCCAGAATCTGGCAACGGGCCAAGTACCGGAATCATGGCTTCCGCGCGGGACCTTTTTCGTCCACGGCGCGTCGACGATCAATACCCCTGGCTGGATTCCAAGTGGTAATTACCGGGTTTGTTCCGCACTTGAATGCCACCATTTTCATTATTCCACCTATTGTTTTACCTATAATAAATCGATAATTACAGTAATTAGGGGATTACTTAGCCGGGAAATTCGAATAAAGCCCAAATTACCTCAAAAGAAGAGGATTTTAGGTTGGCACTGTCCGTACGGTTTTTCAAACACGATTGGTATCGATTTTGACTTTAAAATTTAATTTTGCCCTAATTTTGTGATTTTTCTTTTTGATTTTAACTTTCAATTCTTTAAAATTTATATTTCTTTAAGAATATTTAATTTAAATCGTTATTTTAAGGGTCAAATGACCCTAATAACCTCATTTACAAATATTACATTCTTTTTTAAAAATTGTTATTAAATAATAGCTAAATTTTGCTTAAATTCACGAATTTACCCACTTTTTAAATAGTTGAATCAACCAGCCAGCTGGCAGCTAACTAACCGGCTGGCTGGTTGAATTTTGCTATATTTGTATTCTTTTTCTTTTAAATTTTTATTTTTTTTAAATAATTTTATTTTAAATATTTTTAAATATTTTCCAGCCTCGGCGCTCTGTGCCATGAACCTTCAATTATAACTCGGATGTTCTCCCAGCAACCTACTCAACGAAGGCCCGTCGGCAATATGCAACCACCTCCATCCAACATGCAACAACCCACCGGCTGTGAAATTCAGGCCAAAGAAAAGTTAGTTTTTTTGTGTGTAAAAACTCAATTTTAAAATTTTAAAAAATGGAGATAATCAATTTTTTTATCCAAAAATTGGCCAAAATTGGAGACTGGAGACAGCCAGGTGGCTCGCCGATTTGCGCTTAGGGTCACACGCACAGTCACTCACATACGTACACTTGCACACACAAAATTTTCACACAGTCACACACTCACGCTCACACATTCAGTCACCCTCACGCACTCACAGTCACTCACAGTCACTTGTTCACACGACATATTCACAGTCGCTCATATTCACAGTCACAGTCACACATTCATAGTCACACGTTCACACTCATACATACACACATATTCATTCACACACACGCACACTAACACTCACTAACAGTCTCACTCTCATAATCACACAGACACAACATACACACGAAGTCAACAGCACACACACACACACACCCACACGTACTCACATTCCCTTGTACACACACCATATTCACAGTTACACGTTCACACTCCCACAGATTCAGTTACCCTCATGCACTCACAGTCACACACCCACTAACACACAATTGCGCATTCACACACGTACACATACACACATCACGATTTTTTGAGCTGGGACCGTCTATGAAAACCCAATATTTTTAAAATTGAAAAATTTTGTAAAAAATAAGTTTTAAACTGTTAAATAAGTTTCTATTTACAATGTTAGTCAATTAAAGTTAGACAAAAAAGAAGTGCACCGACCGGGGTCGAACCTTGGTCGTGTGGTTTGTAATTTATGGGACCAATTTTGATACACGGACAGACACAGGCCGACCAGAATTTCCCTTTTTCAGGCTGCCTTTGGTTGCCAAAAAGCGGCTTTAAAAACACAGGTCAAGCGGCCTTTGGTTGCCTTAAAACACAACTTTTTGGGAGAATAAACTTTCTTTTACAATTTTAAAAATTAATTTTACATTTTTTAATTACCTTTTAATTTAATTATCTTAATTTCAGGCTGATGACGATCGTGTACGAGTACCTGGTCCACTCGGGAGCACAGAAGACAGCCGACAGCTTCAAGGAAGAAGTACTCAATGTTGGTTACCTTAAATTACCTTACCTTGAGTACCCAAAAATTAAAATTTAAGGCTTAAATTCTAATTATTTTCTTTAAAAAAATTTTAGGTCCATCAGAATCCGAACGTCGCCTGCTTTAAACCACAGGAACAAGCTCCTGGCTTTTTGCAAAACTGGTTTATGTAAGTTTTCTTAATTTTTTTATTTAAATTTTTTTAAAATTTAATTTTTTAAATTGAATTTTTGAAATATTAAAAAAATATAAATATTAAAATTTTATTTAAATAAAATGGAATTTTAGGATTTTCTGGGATCTCTACAATGCGGCTTCCGATAGGAGGGAATGCGAACCATCGGTGGACGGAAAGCTGTACTGCGACATTGTAATTTTTTTTTAAATATTTTAATAATTTAAATTATTTTAAAATTATTAAAATGAATTAAAATTCATTATTTTCAGTTTATGCAAGGATATGGTGGACCTGGAGTGCCCGGAATGATGAACGGAATGCCAGGAATGGTGGGTTTTCTCTTTTCTTTAAAAACATTTTCTTTTTTTCGCATTGAAACATTGCAGTGATATGGTAAAATAAAATAGAGATTCTGGCAACCTCAGGCCGCTTTCTGCTTTTTCTAGCGACCTCAGGCCGCTTTCTGCTTTTTCTGCCAGCCTCAGGCCGCTTTCTGCTTTTTTGGCGACCTCGGGCCGCTTACTGCTTTTTTGCGGACCTCAGGTCACTTTTTTCTAGCGACCTCAGGCCGCTTTCCGCTGTTCTGACAGACTCAGGCCGCTTTCTTCTTTTTTCAGGTGACTTCAGGCAGCTTTCCGCTTTTCTGGTGACCTCAGGCCGCTTTTTTATGGATAATTTAAATGAAACATTGGAATGATGTGACTTCCTTCAATAATTTCCCTATTTTCAGTTCCCTGGCGGCCCGATGGGAATGCCCGGCCCGGACGGCATGATGCCCGGCTTCCCTGGGAACCGCTTCGCCGGCCGAGGTGGTCCCGGCGCGATGCCCGCGGGTTACGGTATGTTCCCTCCGGGGGACCCCCGCCTGGCCGCGCGCGGGATGCCCCCGAACGCCATGCGAATGCCCAGCACCTCCTTCGCCGGCCCCGGTGCCGGCATGAGACCCGCCGCTCCAGGACAAGGTACTGTACTTTTTATTAGCGTTGGAGCATGTTATTTTTATCAATAGAGCATATTTACTTTATTTAGCGATGGGATTCCGTGGAGGACCGTATTTGGACTCGCCGAACCAGGCCTTTCCTCCGGGAGCCATGATGCCCAATGGGATGGGAACCCCGTCGGCCATGTCGATGTCATCGCCTGGAATGCCGATGAACGTCCCGGATGGGGCTCATCCCCCCTACATGCAGGGAGGAATCCCCTCCAGTTCATCTGCCATGCCGGTTTGTATTTTTATAAATCAATTTTTAATTAAATTTATAAAAAACTTAAACAATGACGATTTTAAAATTTTTTTTAAAAACCTTAAAATACAGAGCTTTTAGGGACCGTCAGTTTTTGACTTTATATCATAGTAAAAAGCTTTAAAAGTTATTCAAGAAAATATATAACAATTTGGGGTTAAAATTCGTCATTTTAGAGAAATCTGCATCTGAAATGCCATTTTTGGCCATTCCAGCCGACCTGTGGATAATTGGCATTTTAACGAACTATCTGCATGGTGTTTACGCGTCCAATCCATCGATTTATCGATTTTTTGGTCCACACTTTCGAATTTTCAAGGTTCTCACCTGAAAAGACGCAGAAAACTCTGGTTGTCTGACATGGTAGCGCTGCGGGTTTCACACCCGTACGGGATCGGCGGCGCTGCCGAGGGTAGTCCCGCCGTATATTGTAATTATCACCGTTTCATCGCAACCAAAGGCCGCTTGGACCGCTTTTGGCAACCAGAGGCCGCTTGGACCGCTTTTTGGCAACCAAAGGCCGCATAATTTACCCAATTCCCAATCAATTTTTGACATTTTGAAACCGCCGTTGGATTACGGTAACTTTCCTCAAACTCTACCACAGGAAAAAAGGAGTGTGGCAAAAACGGAATCGATATCTCTTTTTATGCTGAAAAACATTATAATTGACAGAAAATTAAGTTTTCAGAATTAATCTAGTTCTAGAATTTATAGTAGGACTTTTCTGCGCTTCTATTAAGCACAGAGTGGAAAAAAATGCGAAATTTCTTCATTTTTTTTACTTTAATTTTTCTAATGAAAACTCAATTTGAATTACTAAGTTTAGTTTCGGAATGTCATATTTGACTTTTGATTTTTCGTTTTTAAAATGCACAAAGTTTTAATATACAAATTAAAAGTATTATTTTCATTAAAAATGTTATATAAATTTTCAGTTCTCGATGGGAGATGCGACGGTGTCGATGGGAAATGGAGGAATGGCGCCGAGTGGAATGGAGGGCCAGCAGCAGATGATGATGATGAACGGAGAGGATGTGAAACAGTCGCCGGCCTCTACGCCCCGCGGGATGAACGGAGGAACCCCCGCGCCGGGGTCCGCGCAGAGCGGACAGCAGTCCGGAACTCCGGGAGCCACGGCGCAACAACAGCACCCGGGGGATGAGAAGCCGAATAGCAACAGCAAATCGGTACGTTCCGGCAGCCTCAGGCCGCTTTCTGCTTTTCTGGCGACCTCAGGCCGCTTTCCGCTTTTTTTGTGGCGACCTCAGGCTGCTTTTTTCCTAATTCTGGTGACCGCAGACCGCTTTTTGACATTCTGGTGACGAGAGTTGCGGCCTAGAGTTGCCAAAAGCGGCCTACACTTAATTGTCAAAAAGCGGATTATGGTTGCCAAAGAGCGGCCTATGGTTGCCAAAAGATGGCCTATGGTTGCCAACAGCGGCCTTTATTTGCCAGAAAAGCGGCCTATGATTGCCAAAAGCGGCCTATGATTGCCAAAAACTGCCTACATTTGCCAAAAAGCGGCCTATGGTTTCCAAGAAGCGTGTCAAAGCGGCTTTTTATTTGTAAACAAAGCGGCCTATGGTTGTCAATAGCTTTTTGCTTTATCTGTTGATATCAAGCCGTTTTTTTCCGATTTTGGTGACCTAAGGCCGCTTTCCGCTTTTTCTGGCAGCCTCAGGCCACCTGTCGCTTTTTTCGGATTCAAAAATGCCTTTCATAATTCCAATTTCCAGGAGGAAGACGACCAAATCAGACAAATCAAGGGCTGTCTCCTGGACGACTTCACTCCGAAAGACGAGGCTGCCGACCCCGCACCCGGCAATTACTTCTAGTTCCCACAGTATCCCCCTACCGTAATCCCCTCCCCCTCCTACCGTACACTTAGCACCGCCTTGCCGCTTCTGTACCGCATAATCTCTATCATCTACCATGCAAATCACTTGATCTGATTCCTCCAAGATTCCTTTGAAAAAAGTACGATTCCCCCTAATTTTCCCCCACAATTCTCGGTTCTCCTTGTTGTGCACGTATTCGGCCTCCCCGCTTAGTTTCACTTAATTTTGTGGATTCGCTGCCAATATGCAAATTTTGGGCGGTCCCTTGCCTTGGGTAGATAGGTGCAAACGATATAATAAGCTAATATACATTACCGTATCTTTTTTCCATTTTCTTACCTTATTTTTGCATTTATTTCTTCGTTTTTTCCATCTTTGTTGTGTCCTATTTATCTCCTAATGATCTGCATTTTGCAACTGTACCCCCTTCATAATTAACCCATTTGAATATCGAAAATCCGCACATATTCACATTGTCACTGTTTATTTAAGCGAGAGCGCCTTTACATTCCCCAATGGCCTCCCCTAGATCTTACAGTTTCATAATATTTCATAAAGGTATTATTAAAGTCAAATTTTTCGTGTTTTTTGCGATGTCGCTGGTTACTACTCGGAGGGTTCCACAGGTCGTACGCGAATAAAATATGATTTTGGTATTTTCAAGCTAATTTTTAGTTTTAAATTAATTTTTTTAAATCAATTCAATAAAATTTTAGTCCTTTAAAATGTCGAAATTGCGATAAATGGTCCTGAGCAGAAAAATACAATTTTTTTTGGGAAAAAAGAAGAGAACTCTTAAAAAATTGGAATGAAGGGAATTTAACAGACCTAACGGACACGCCCCAAAAAGTGTGCGGCAAACGGCATATTTTAAATTTTATTTTTAAGGTTTAAAAAAAATTAATTTTAAAAGAAAATCGCCTAAATTGTATATTCTTATTTATAGAATACGTAGTGGCATGTCTCAAATTTTGTTTTAAAGGTTTTTTATAAATTTATTTTTTAAATCCTTTTTAAAGAAAATTATCCTAATTTTTTAATTTTTTTTTAAACAAAAGTATGCAGTGTTGAATCCGTCATCAAATCTAGCAAGAAGGTCTTGAGAAGAAAAGTCAAATTTTAAATTTTAAAGGATTTAGGGGTTCGTTTCCGGTTAAAGAAATTAGTCCCACACAGATTTCACCAGGCCCATCGGTCATGCCCCCAAAAGTATGCGGCAAACGGCAATTTTGAAACTTTTTAAAGACAAAACGAGTTATTTTAGCTTTTTAAGTGTGTTTTAGATAGATATTTTATCTTATTTCGGCGTTCTTGTATGTAAAATGGGCGGATTAGGTCATTTGACTGCTTTATTTACTCAAAAAGCCGTAAAAAGGTTCATAAAGCTGTCGATGTCGGCGTTGTTTCGAAATTCGATTTCCCGGAATTCACGGCCTTCACGCGGGAAATTAGTCCAAAACAGGGAAAGTAGTCCTTGACGATGATCCAAAAAAGCGGTTTTTCCAATTTACTTCGCGGAAATTATCGATTTTCCGGATCTGCGCGCCCTTTAATCCGTGATAATCGGGGTTTCTTCCAATTTTCTTCGGTTTTTGATGTCAAGAATTTGTAATTTTCAACGAAATTTTAGGTAATTTTGAATTTGTAACTGATTTTAATAGAAGAAATCAACGAATGTAAAGCAAGAAAGCTAAGTGTCAAACGACCTTAATAACCTAAATTTTAAATAAAACCTGAAATTTGAATTGCCGAAATAAGGAAATTAACTAGTTGTAAAGACCGATTTAAAATAATGAAATTTTTAAAAGCCAATTTTGACCATTTTCGGTGTTTTAATTTAAATTGTTACCTTTTTAAATACTATTTTCTAAATTTATATATTTTGCCCTGAATAAATTTCACCTTTTGGTCTATTTTTTTTTAATCTTTGTTTTTTACACTTTTAATTCCTATTTTCCTATTTCAGATGCGCCAGGACGGCGGTTTCGTGAGTGATCCTCAACTTTTAAACAGGATAAAAGAGGTACTTTTTTCTTTTATTTTTGCGATTTTTTAAATTTATTATTGTTATTTATTTTATTATTTATTTCTCTATTTATCCATTTTTAGCACTGTCGAAATTTCCCGGGCAAGCGCTTCTTTGCCGAAGAGGTGGCCTACGATCTGCAGCAAAAACACCAGTAAGTCGTCGTTTTTTATTTAATTTAAATTAATTTTAAAAAAATAGATTTAAAAAGATTTAAGTTAATTATAAGGCAATATAAATTACATTTAAAACAATCTATTTTTTTCTATTATTGATATAAATCTCGAATATTGCAGTGAATACTCGAGGAAGAAGTTCAAGCCATTCGCGAGGCTGATTCACGACGGATTGGAGAGACTAAAGCTCACGGAGCCTGCGCCTCAGCAGGAGGAGGAGGAGGAGGTCTCGATTGTGGAAGAGAAGGTGGCTCCGAAGACGCCAGAATCACGCGCAGCCAGGAAAAGGAAGGCTGAACCTGTCAGGTAATTTAGCTTTAAAATTTTATTTTTAACACTAATTTAATATTAAAATTGTTTTTTAACACTATTTTAATACTAAAATTCGTTAAAAATTAAATTTCAGTACCCCGAAGGCTACGATCGACGTGATTGTCTCCAGTGACGAGGAGGAGGAGGACAGGAAATTCGAAACGATCAAGGTATTTTTTAAAATTTATTTTTTTAAATTTAATTTAATTTTTAAAAAAATTTAATTACAAATTTAATGAAATCAATTTCAGCCCACGAACAGAGCGAACAAGGCCATCTTGAATCTCTACACTGGAAACAGCGCCAAGAAGGAGGCCACGCCCCAGCCTGCGTCATATAAGGGATCGGAAAAGAAGAAACGCCAGAGTCAGCCGGCGGAGAAGGCTGCTCCTGCTGCTGTAAGTACATTACGGTTGTGTTTTCGTTAAGAGGGAGGGGTAGAGACGGAGAGGAAGGGGAGGTTAAAGACGTAAAGGGAGGTTGAAGTTAGAGACGTTGAGAAAGCCGTAGAGGTGGCAGACGGTCAGACACGCAGAGAATGCTGGCGGTTAGAGACAGAGATGACAGATGGTGAGAGACGCAGTCAGATAATGCAGGTGGTTAGAGAAGTAGAGACATCTAGGTAGAGACGCAGAGATGGCAGACTGTTAGAGACGGAGAGACGACTGACGGTTAGAGAGAGGGATGGCAGACGGTCAGAGACGCAGACATAAAAAACGGCTGAGGGTTAGAGACGCAGAAACAGCTGCGGGTTAGGTAGAGACAGCTAGGTTATAGACGCAGAAATAGATGTAGGGTAGAGACGCAAAGACGCTATAGGTTAGAGACGCAGATATGCCAGACGGTTAGAGAAGCAGAGATGGCTGACTGTTAAAGACGCAGTGATGGCAGAAGGTTAGAGACGCAGGGATGGCAGACGGTTAGAGACGCAGATGCCAGACGGTTAGAGACGCAGAGACAGCTATAGGTTAGAGACCCAGAGACAAAGAGGCGGTTAGAGACCCAGATATAACTGATGGTTAGAGACGCAGAGATAACTGATGGTTAGAGACGCAGAGACAGCTGTAGGTTAGAGACGCAGACGACGAGGGTTAGAGACGCAGACAATGACATACGGTTAGAGACACAGAGATGGCAGACGGTTAGAGACGCATATCTCGATGGTTAGAGATGCCAGACGGACGGTTAGAGACGCAGGGATGGATGGCAGATCGTTAGAGAAGCAGATACCAGACGATTAGAGGCGCAGAGATATCTAAGCTGTAGGTTAGAGGCGCAGAGATATAGAAGACGGTTAGAGACGCAGAGATGCCAGACGGTTAGAAACGCAGAGAAAGAGAGAACCTTCCCTAAATTAATTTTCTTCTTTTCCAGCCCCGCGGTCTCGGCAGTATCTCCACTCTGAATATCCAACCGAGGACTTCTCACGTCAAATTCGCCGATCTTGGTGGCTGTGACCGCCAATTCCTCGTACGTTTCCTTTATTCTAATTAATTTTTTTATTGTTTTTGAAAAAAAAAATCAAAAAAATTTTTTTTCCAGGACGTCTGCCGCCTGGCGATGCACGTAAAGCGTCCCAAAACCTACGATCTCCTGGGCGTGGATCCCCCGAAGGGTTTCCTAGTCCATGGCCCGCCCGGCTGCGGAAAAACGCTCTTCGCCCAGGCGGTGGCCGGTGAATTCGGACTCCCCCTGCTCCAGCTGGCCGCCACCGAACTGGTTTCCGGAGTCTCCGGCGATACGGAAGATAAGATTCGCCAGTTGTTCGACATCGCCAAACAGAGTGCTCCCTGCGTCCTGGTGAGCTTTTGTTGCCAAAAAGCGGCCTTTGGCTGCCAAAAAGCGATCCAAGCGGCCTTTGGTTGCCAACAGCGGTCCAAGCGGCCTTTGGTTGCCAAAAGCGGTCCAGGCGGCCTTTGGTTTCCAAAAGCGGTAGAAGCGGCCTTTGGTTGAAAAATAAGTTTTCAGGTCCTCGATGACATCGATTCGATCGCCCCTCGTCGCGAAACAGCTCAGCGAGAGATGGAAAGAAGGGTGGTGAACCAATTGTGCAACTCCTTAGACGGTGAGATACTTGGCCACTATTCAAATTAGAATTCAAATTTTGTTAAATAATTGATTTTATTTTTTTAAAAATGACATCAATTTTAGAGCTCTACGGTCCTCCGAGGGAGAAAACGCTGAGGGAACAGCTGAAGTTCACGGCTGATGGAGAAGTCTGTTTGGAGGAGGAGGAGCCGACTGGATCAGGTTTGTAAGCGGAAAGCGGCCTGAGGTCACCAGAAAAGTGGAAGCGGCCTGAGGCTGCCAGAAAAAGCGGAAAGCGGCCTTAGGCCTTCTTTTCCACGTTTTTCAACTGTTATATTCAAATTTTCCAGGATCCGTCCTCGTGATCGGAACAACCAGCCGACCGGACTCCTTGGACAACGGCCTTCGTCGAGCCGGCCGTTTCGACTGCGAGATTTCCCTCGGAATCCCAGATGAGGATGCCAGACGCAAGATTCTAAATACCATCTGCAAGTGCGTTTTTTTCTCGTTTTTCCAGTTTAATTTAAAATTTTAAAATTTCATTAATTATTAAAATATATTTTCAGACTGCCCCTGGACGAAACGGTGGATCTTCTGAAAGTGGCTAGGCTGACTCCCGGTTATGTGGGAGCGGATCTGAATGCCTTGGTTAGAGAGGCTGCCAAATGCGCCATCAACAGGTACTTTTTAATTTATTTTAAATTTAACGTTTTAAAAAGTTAAAAAAATATTTTTAACTTAAAAATATTTCCCCTTTTTAAATCTGTTTTATATATTTTTAGCCTTTTTTAAAATTTATTTTAGCCATTTTTAAGTCATTTTTTATCTATTTTTTGGCTATTTTAAAGTTTATTTTTGGCTATTTTTAAATTTATTGTATCTAATTTTAAATTTCTTTTATTCATTATATATATTTTAATCTATTTTAGCCATTAAAAAAAACTAATTTGATCTATTGTATTTTTTAACATCAGTTTTTAAATCAAATTTTTTTAAATCTTATCTTTATTTATATTTTTTAGGATCTTCGACAACTTGGTCCAGAGAACGACTCACAAGAGGAATATGACGAATGAGGAGGTTCGAGAGGAGTTGGAGAAAGGTAATTTCGGATTTTTTTTTAAATTAATTTAAAATGTATGAGTTAATTAAAATTAATTTTATATAAAATTGGTTTAATTTTATTTTAAAAAATATTGTATTAAAAACTGTCCTAGAATTTCAAATTAAATTAAAATAGAAATTTAATAAATAAAATTTCAGTGCTCTCGTGGCTGAACAGCGAAGACGACCCGTCGGTTGTGGATTCCCTCGGAGGCTTCTCCGTCAGTCTGCATGACTTCGAAAGGGCCCTGGAGAACGTCCAGCCGTCGGCCAAGAGGGAGGGCTTCGCCACGGTGCCAGATGTCACCTGGGAAGACATCGGGGCGCTGTCTACCGTACGACAGGAGTTGGAATGGAACATTTTGGTAAGTTATGGCCGTTTGAACGGCTTTTTGAACACCAAAGGCCGCTTGGACCGCTTTTTGGCAACCAAAGGCCGCTTGGACCGCTTTTTGGTAACCAAAGGCCGCTTGGACCGCTTTTTGGTAACCAAAGGCCGCTTCGACTGCTTTTTGGCAACCAAAGGCCGCTTGAATCACTTTTTGGCAACCAAAGGCCGCTTGGACAGCTTTTGAATACCATACGCCTCTTGGACCGCTTTTTGACAACGAAAGGCCGCTTGAATAGCTTTTTGACAACTAAAGGCCGCCTGGACCGCTTTTTGGCAACTAAGGACCGCTTGATCCACTAAACATAAGTTTTACAAAAGATTTTTCCTTCAAAAATTTTTGTAAAATATTTTTTTACATTTTCAAAATGGTAAAATTGTGTTCCTAATCTAGCTACTTTATTAATCAATTAACATTTATTAAATTTTTAAAGAAAATCTATTAATTCGACCGGGATCGAACCCTTGTCGTTTGATTGGTAAAACTAGTTGGCAACCGACTTTTTTCAAATATTCCATTTTGATTCGACTATTTTAAATAATCTATTTAAAATCATATTTTTTTCTCGCTCTACCTACTTTTTCGAAGCATCTCATAAGCATACAAGCGTGTATTTGCTTCCCATTACCACTTGTTTACTCACCCTTTCCTTCATTTTCTCGAGTCTGGCCTCTTTCTAATCATTTCTGCTGCGCAAAATTCAGTGAATCATGTGCATTTTGAATGGGAAAACATCTGGAAATGAGATAATTAGGCACAAATTTCATTTCCCTGTGAATGAATCACCCGTAGAACCCCTCATTTGCATATAGCAGCTCTAAAACCCACTTTTTAGCCTAATTTTTTAGCAAAATAGCACCCTTTTTTTACTAATATAAATTAAAAATCAAATGTTTTTTATGTTTAAAAAAACTCAAGAAATCCCATTTTCTTTTAAAATTCGTCACTTTTCAAAGTAATGTTAATAGAGAATCAGTTTTCTTCTCAGTTTGGTCGAGATAAGTTGAAACTAGCATCTCATTTGCATATAGCACCCCTAAAACTACTGTTTAGTCTAATTCGAAGCCAAAATTTGGCCAAATAGTCCCTTTTTTTACTAATATCCATTAAAATCAGATTTTTTTCTAATTACCCTCTTTTCAGTACCCCGTGAAGCGTCCCGAAGACTTTGCCCTGCTCGGAATCAGCTCGAAGCCCCAAGGAATCCTTCTCTGTGGTCCTCCCGGCTGTGGAAAGACCCTGCTGGCCAAGGCCGTGGCTAACGAGACCGGCATGAATTTCATCTCCGTCAAGGGGCCGGAACTGCTGAATATGGTGGGTTTTTGAGGGATCGATAGAGCCTGGGAGAGGGATATATGGACGTCGTAAAAGGGGCAGCCCTAATGTCTAGGAATTGCGCATAAAGCGGATCAATATCAGCTGGGGCCTATTGGATTTTTGTTAGAAGGGTAGGTAGATGGCGGATGAGTAAAAACGAGGGACTGGCATTTTTAGACGGGAGAAAAAAGGCCACTTTCCGCTTTTTTAGGCAACATAGGCCGCTTTTTTGGATTCTGGCAACCTCATGCCGCTTTTTTCTGATTCTGGTAGCTTCTGGCCGCTTTCCCCTTTTTTCTGGTGACCTCAGGCCGCTTTTTCTGATTTTGAAGACCTAAGGCCGCTTTTTGGATCAACCTTAGGCCGCTTTTTTAAATTCTGGCAACCTCAGGCCGCTTTTTTGGATTTGGAAACCTCAGGCCGCTTTTTTGGATTTGGAAACCTCAGGCCGCTTTTTTGGCTTCTGATAACCTCAGGCCGCTTTTTCTGATTTTGATAACCTAATGCCGCTTTTTTCGGATTCCAGTGACCTAAGGCCGCTTTTTCAGATTCTGGCAACCTCAGGCCGCTTCCTGTTTTTCTGGCAAGCCTTAAGATAAAAGATGCATAATAAAAATAGTAATAAAATAAATATAAACAAGATAAACTAAATAGAATTTTAAAAAAAACAATAATTCCCTTCTATTTTAGTACGTGGGAGAGAGTGAGCGAGCCGTGCGCACCGTCTTCCAAAGGGCCCGTGACTCTTCGCCCTGCGTCATTTTCTTCGACGAAATCGACGCCCTCTGCCCCAAGAGGTCCCAAAATGAGGTACTTTTGATCTACCTTCGATCTACCTGTAGATCAATTTCAGAGCACCGGTGGAGCGCGGCTGGTGAACCAACTGCTGACGGAAATGGACGGTGTGGAGGGCAGGAAACAGGTCTTCCTCATCGGAGCAACCAACAGACCGGGTAAGATCTCTCTCTTTCTCCCTCTCTCTCCCTCCCTCTCTCTCTCCCTCTCTCTCTCCCTCTCTCTCCCTCCCTCCCTCCCTCTCCCTCTCTCTCTCTCTCTCCGTCTCTCTCTCTTTCTCTCTCTCTCTCTCCATCTCTCTCTCCGTTCTCTCTCTTTCTCTCTTGCGCCCTTGTTTGTCCAAAAGCCTCACCTGTCCAAAATTCTAATCCCCTATTTTCCAGATATCGTGGATGCGGCTATTTTGAGACCGGGTCGCCTCGACAAAATCCTCTTCGTCGACTTCCCCTCGGCCACAGATCGCGTGGATATCCTCCGCAAATCCACCAAGGTGACTTTTCTATTCTAGTCCTTGGAGTCTAATCAGCATCGTGCATTTCCAACCGGACTAGCCCACCGAAATAGAATTTTTCAATAGAAAACCATTTTTTTTTCCTTCAGAATGGCACCCATCCCCGACTTGCCGCCGACGTGGATTTCGAGGAAATCGCCCATCTGCCGGAAATTGAAGGATTCACGTAAGTTTTCCGAAGAGCGAGTAAAAAAAGTAAAATTCAAAAATCTTTTTGGTAATCAAAGACCCGTTTTTGTCAATTTTTGCCGCTATTTTTAATTATTTAATCGATAAAACTTACTTAAACTAGTGAAATCTAGTAAATAATGCAGTTTTACACTGAGGAAAACCAAAGTGCACCGGCGGGGATCGAACCCTCGACCGTTTTCTTGGTGATTTTTAGTACAACCGGAGTGACAGTTTTTGGAGTGATGTTTTTCCTTTTGGCCGTTAGCTTTTGTATAATGTCATTTTCGGTTTTTATTTTTATTTATTTCAACATTAAAAATAAAGATATTTTTTTATTAAAATCCGTGCAAAATTGAAATTTCGCTTTTTCAGTGGTGCCGATTTGGCGGCCGTGGTGCACGAGGCTTCGATCATCGCCCTGAAGGAGCGTCTCTTCAACAACGACATCTCCGTTCAGGCCGTCGCTCAGACCCATTTCAAGGTATTTTTTTAAAAATTTTTAATGTTTTATTTAAATTTTATAACTAAAGTTTTTTTTTATGAAAATCCTTCCAGACCGCTGTCGTTGGCTTTTTTTTCTTTTTTAATATTTACTTTATTTTAAAACTATTTAAGTCTCCATTTCAAGACTGCTGTCCTTGGCTTTTTATTTTATTTAAATTTTAAAATTGACTTATTAAAAAAAATTAAAATATTATATTAAAAATTAAAATCCAAATTTCGAGACTTCTGTATTTGACTTTTTATTGTTTGTTTTAAATTTTAAGTTTAATTTACTTAAAATACTATAAAATGATCATTTCCTGGCGGCTGTGCTTTGCTTTTTATGCTTTTTTAAAATTTGAAAATAAAAGATTTTAAAAATTTAAAATGGCAATTTCTAGACGGTTATCCTTGGCTTTCTTCTATTATATCTTTATTTAAATTTAGAAATTTTATTTAATAAACCTTATTTTCAGACGGCAGTCCAAAGGATCCGCCCGTCGGTGACTGAATCGGACAGGAAGAAGTACGAGCGAATGAGGGAGGTCTACGCCTCCAAGCCCAACGCCTAGATTGTTTTCTCCTAGTTTTTGTTGATTTGTTGACTTGTTCCTGTTATAAATCGTTGTTTCTTGCTGTCATTCTGCTCATATCTAGTTGATATCTGCATGTACTTGGTGTGATTGTATATGTTGCTTTAGAAGTGCCAATTTCAGGTTGTTTAGTGTATGCTGTTATGTCTAACTGGGTACCAAATGACTATGAGCTGCAACAGGTTGGTCCACCCTTATTTAGCATACTGCGAGCGCTTCTGAATACTTCAGATGCCAAAAATGGGCTCAAATTATGAAAAAAATGGGATTTTTCGGTAAACCGGAATTACTTTTTTTTTTAAATAGGCCTGCTTATTTTTCGGTAGTTCGGTGCTCTCCAACTTGTGAGCATTGTTTGACATGAGCTGGTCTCAAATATCACCCTAAATTTTTAGAATGAATTATTCAAATTTTGACATTTAAGAATTTTGCGACAGATTATAAACAAAAATAGTAAAATGTGCACCTTAAAAAAGAAATTTCGATTATTGTTATTCGCCAAAATTTTTTTAAAATCTTTTGAAACGGCCATTTAACATAAGTTGTTTCTAATTAAAATGTCAGTTTTTGCAGTTGGAAGCTCGATTTTTTTAAATTTAGATTTTTTTTCTCAAAATAACCCGGAACAGGCCGTCCTTCAAAAATCCACTGAAAAATGGGGCATCATGGATTTTTTTTTCTAATTTTATATCATATTAAAGAGCTTAAAAAGTTATTAAGTTATTTAAGAAAATATATAAGTTTGGGATTTAAATGCGTTTTCATTAAAAAATCGTATTTTTTAATAAACATACTTAGATTTGTAAAGAAATTATTTCAATTCTGTTAAATGATGAAAAGATTTATTCGACTGTAATTTCTTCCTTTTCCAGGTTCTGCAATTGTTGCGAAACTCCCAGTCGGCGGACACGGATGTGCAGAGGAGCGTCCAGCAGAAGCTCGACGACCTGAACGGCCACCCGCAGTTCTGCTGCTACCTCGTCTACATCCTCAGCCAACGGGAGAATCAGCAGGTATTTTTTTAATGTTAAATTACATTATTATATTATTTTTAATTTTTTGATATTTTACATTTTAAATATTTTTTCAAACATTTTTATTACAATTTTCTTTTTCATAAATTTTTTATATTATTTATGCATTTTTTTAATACTATTTTTGGTTTTTTTAAAATTAATTTAAGAAAATAAATAATTTCCTTATTTCAGGAGGCGGCGAGGTCCCTGTCGGGCCTGATTCTGAAGAACAACATCCGCATGCGATGGAAGACCTACGAGGCCGATGTGAAGAACTTTGTCAAGGAGAGGACGCTAATGAGCATCGCCGACGCCTCCCCCCTTATTCGAGCCACCGTCGGAATTATCAGTGAGTTTTGATTGCGAAGAAAGCGGCCTGAGGTTGCCAGAAAAGCAGAAAGCGGCCTGAGGTTGCCAGAAAAAGCGGCCTGAGGTCGCCAGAAAAAGCGGAAAGCGGCCTGAGGTCGCCAGAAAAAGCAGAAAGCGGCCTGAGGTTGCCTAAAATGCAGAAGCGGCCTGAGGTTGCCTAAAAAGCAGAAGCGGCCTGAGGTCGCCAGAAAAAGCGGCCTGAGGTCGCTAGAAAAAGCGGAAAGCGGCCTGAGGTTGCCTAAAAAGCAGAAGCGGCCTGAGGTCGCTAGAAAAAGCGGAAAGCGGCCTGAGGTTGCCTAAAAAGCAGAAGCGGCCTGAGGTCGCCAGAAAAAGCGGAAAGCGGCCTGAGGTCGCCATAAAAAGCAGAAGCGGCCTGAGGTTGCCAGAAAAAGCGGAAAGCGGCCTGAGGTCACCAGAAAGCGGCCTGAGGTTGACAGAAAAAGCGGAAAGCGGCCTGAGGTCGCCAGATAAAGCAGAAAGCAGCCTGAGGTTGCCAAAATCTGATTTTATTGGCTTTGATTCTAATTAATTCCCCTCTTTTTCAGTCACAACGATCGTTATCGAGGACGGCGTTACTGGTTGGCCGGACCTCCTACCCACTCTGAAGCAGATGCTGGAGCATCAGGAGAACCCCCACATGCAGGAGGTAGTTCTTTTTACTATTTTTTCCCTAATTTTCCTTACAAATCCTTCTGATTTCCAGGGAGCCCTGGGAGCGCTCCAGAAGATATTCGAGGATTCCGGCGACCGCATCGAGAACGAGCAGTTCGAACCGATGATGCTGCCGATTTTGCGGTTCTTCGGCAGTGAGAACGCCAAAATGAGGTAGATTTTGGATGGAAAATAAAAAAAATACTTGCATCTCACGATCAGTCACAAATCACTGGTTTGAAAAAAAATCCTGTTTTTAAATGCATTTTTGGTCTTAAATTAGCATATATCACCTCATAAAAGTACTTTTTAGTGTCACTTTTTTCCGATTTTGGTGCCCTCAGGCCGCTTTTTCGGATTCTGATGACCTAAGGCCGCTTTTTATCGGATTTTGGCATCCTCAGGCCGCTTTTGAATGAATTCTGGGGACCTCAGGCCGTTTTTTGTAAACGTATTGTGGCACCCTCAGGCCGCCTTTTACGGAATCTGGTGACCTAAGGCCGTTCTTTCCGATTCTCGTAAAATAAGGCCGCTTTTTACGGATTCTGATGACCTTAGGCCGCTTTTTGTTTATTGCGGCACCCTCAGGCCGCTATCTTCCAGCCCTATAAAAATACCGTTTGACGATGCTATATGCAAATTTGGATTTCTAATTTTTACTGAGACAGACTAATGCCTCCAAAATGAGATTTTTCCTTCTTAAAAAACAAATGTCTAGTTTTTGGTGAGGTTTTCAAACGAAAAAAGCGCAATTTTCGCAAATTTAAATTATTAGTTTTTTTTAAAATTTATTTATAAACCTTTTCGCATCCAAAATTTACTTACCCTTTTTCAGCATTCAGCCTAAATTACATTTAAAAAAAAGTACATTTTGTGGGTGCTATATGCAAATTTTGTGCGCTATTTTCTATTGAAACCGGATCGTGTCAAATAACGCCTCGAATTTGTCCTATTTTAGAACATCCCCTGACATTTTCATATTTTCCTCCGTTTTATCCCAAATTTGGCACAATTTTGCATATAGCACCTCTATTGAGCTATTTTCGTTGAAACCCGCTTATTTCACGTGTCCAACAGTGCCCAAAATGTGTCAAATATTGTATTTTTGACTTAAAATTTCCCTATTTACCTTTCTTCTCTTTCAGAGGCCTGGCGATGAGTTCCTACAACAACATCCTGATGATCAACGTGGACCCCATCAACCCAGTGATCGAGTACTTCCTCCCCGAACTCTTCCACCGGGCCCACGACCCAGACGAGGAGGTGCAGAGGCAGTTGTGCCGGTCGCTCTGTCTCCTGCTGGACGCCCATCTGGAACAACTGGCCCCCCATCTACCCAACATCATCGACTTTATCATCATCAAGACCGAGGTTCGTTTGTTTTTAATCGATTTTGGGTTCAAACAAATCGATTTTGACCATGTTTTGTCAAATATTCTTTTAAAAATCACTTTTTGCCCTCAAAATGAGGGTTTTCGGATGCTTTTTGTATGAAAAATATCACTTTTTGGCTATATTTAATCGTAAAATGCACTTTTAACCCTAAAAAACGAGGTTTTAGGATCAGAACGAGTCGATAGCGCTGGAGGCGTGTGAGTTCTTCCTCTCGCTGTCCGAGAGTCCCGACGTGTGCAAGCCGATCCTCGCCCCCGTGCTTCAGCGGCTGATTCCGGTGCTCATCAAGTGTATGCGGTATTCGGAGGCAGACATCATCGCCTTGAAGGTTAGAGACGCAGAAGACAGGGTTAGAGACGCAGAAGACAGGGTTAGAGAGAGACGCAGAAGACAGGGTTAGAGACGCAGAGTATCCTAATTTTTGAATTTTAAGCTCAATTTTCTTTAATAATACCTCTTTTTTAGGGAAATTGCGACGAGGAGGACGCGATGGTGCCCGACCGCGAGGAGGACATCAAGCCTCGCTTCCACAAGTCCAAGAATATTGGAGGACCCATGCCGGTAATTTCTCTCTCTCTCTCTCTCTAGCTCTCTTTCTCTCTCTCTCTAACCCTCCCTCTTCAGAGCGCAGACGGAGAGGACGACGAAGACGATGACGAAGGCTCGACGGAATGGAACATCCGTCGCTGCTCGGCCGCCTCCCTCGACGTCCTGGCTAACATCTTCAAGGAGGACATGTTGCCCGTCCTCTTGCCCATCGTACAGGAGGCCCTCACCCACCACGAGTGGGAGGTATGTTTTCTAGCTCAATTTGAATATTACAACCACTTTTTTGGTGTTTTTTGGCCGTCAGGAGCCTTTATGACTATCTCAAAATAAAGAGCTTAGAAAGTTATTCAAGAAATATTATAACCGTTTGTGGTTTAATTGCGTAATTTTGGAGAAATCTGCATCCGAAATGCCATTTTTGGCAATTCCAGGCGATCTGTGGATAATTAACATTTTAACGAACTTTCTGCACGGTATTTACGCGTCCAATCCATCGATTTATCGACTTTTTGGGGGTCGCTTTTGAATTTTCAAAGTTCCCGCCTGCCGGAAATATCTTTAAAAATCTTTAAAATTAAAATTTTTAAAATTTAAAATTAAAATTGATTTATTTTTATTTAAAAAATCTAGTTTTTTTTTAATTTAAAAAAAACTATATTATTGATTAAAAATACTAAGATTATTGAATTCAAATTGCGTTATCATGGGCCGGAAATATGTTTAAAAACTGCTTTTTCCATTAAAACTTATATTTTTTACATCTAAAAAATCATAGTTTTTTATTAAAAAATACTTTGAATTTTTTATTTTAAAGTTACTGACGGTTCTTTTATCTCCACTATTTCAGGTGAAAGAGTCGGGAATCCTGGCTCTGGGAGCGATCGCAGAAGGCTGCATGGAGGGAATGAAGAACGACCTGCCTCGGCTGATCCCCTTCCTCCTCCAGATGCTCGAGGATAAGAAGCCCCTCGTCAGGTCCATCACCTGCTGGACCCTCTCGCGATACAGCAGCTGGGTGGTCGATGAGGCCCACGACCAGTTCTTCGACCCACTTCTCAGAGGAGTCAGTCGCTTCATTCTAATTTGGTTTGATGCGTAAAAAAGCAATTCTAGCGGTCTGTGGTTGGCAAAAGCGGCGTTTATTTGCTAAAAGCAGGTCAGGCGGCCTTTAGTTGCCAAAAAGCGGCTTTAATAGTCCAAAAGCAGATCAGGCGGTCTTTCGTTGCCAAAATCGGCTTTTATTTTAAAAAAATGAGGTCAAGCGGCCATTGATTGCCAAAAAGCCGCTTTTAATTACAAAAAAAACAGGTCAAGCGGCCTTTGGTTCCTAAAAGCGGCTTTTCATTGCCAAAAGCATGTCAAGCGCCCTTTTGTTGCCAAAAAGCGGCTTATTTTTTTATAATTCAAAATTTTTCTGGCGTTTGTTACGGTTTTTCGGTCAAACTTTGTCCAAATTCAAAACTGACGCAATTTTTGGAGTTCATGTAGACTACTGACAAAATGTATTTAGCACACTTAAAACATGTTTTTTTAAAACTGAAAGGCGCTTTGTTTTGTAAAATTAGGATTAATATAGGAAAAAAAATTTTAAAAAAAAGAAGGAAAAATAGGCAAAATTCGCGGGTGACTAGTTTTGTAAAAAAAAAAATCAATTGAAAGTGAATTATTTTATTTTATTTAAAACCTAATATATTGTCTCTTTCCAGCTGTTGGGCAGGATTCTGGACGGGAACAAGAAGGTGCAGGAGGCGGCGTGCAGTGCCTTCGCGTCGTTTGAGGAGGAGGGAGGAGAGTACCTGTCGCCATTCCTCGGCGATATCATCACCGTCCTCGTACAAGCCTTCTCCGTATATCAGGTAGGCCTCATTTCAAGGTTCAATTCAATCTATTTCTGTCATTTTTGTACGCGTTTAATTGAAAAATGAAAAAAAGCCTTAAGAACCCCCTCTAATGCTAATTTTCAGGCCAAAAACCTGCTGATCCTCTACGACGCCGCCGGTACCTTGGCCACATCTGTCGGGCGCGACATGTGCGACGAACGATACGTGTCCATGTTGATGCCACCTCTGATGGAGAAGTGGATGCGACTCAACAACGAAGACAAGGTTAGTCTCTCTCTCTCTAACTCTCTCTCTCTCCTCCCTCTCTCTCTATCTCTCTCTCTCTCTCTATCTCTTTCTCTCTCCCTCCCTCCCTCTCTCCCTCTCTCTCTCTCCCTCTCTCTCTCTCTCTCTCTAACTCCCTCCATCTCCAGGAACTCTTCCCTCTGCTCGAATGCGTCTCGGCCATCGCCTCCTCCACCGAACAGTGCTTCTTGCCCTACGCTCAGCCCGTCTTCGCCAGGTTTGAGAATTCAGTAGCCTTCCTAAATTCTAATTTTTAGGTGCATCCAGCTGGTCGAGCGCTCGGTCGCCCAGACGCTTCAGTGCGTCCAGAACCCGAACATGTACGACCAGCCCGACAAGGTACGGGCCGCTTTTTGGCAACCAAAGGCTGCTTGGAATTCTCTTTTTTTCAAAATCAGGCGTGAAATTGGCCAACTGGTCCGACCGCTGTTTACGGACGAGATGTCCCTAAAATGAAATTTAATGACTGACTTGTGAAATAACAAGAAATCGATAATTTGTTTCAACGAAAATCACTCAATTTTAAAAAAATACTATTAAAATCAAGAATTTTGGAACTTTCTTCTGGAGTTTTATAAATATTGATAATATTTTAATTATAAATCTTAATTCATTTTAATCGCTTTTATTCCACGTTAAAATTTAAAAAAAAACATTTATTTTCTTTTTCTAACAGTGATTTTCGAAAACATAAACCTATTCAATCAATTGTTTTTTAAAATTATTTAATCTTTTAAAATTAAAAAAAACCATTTTACACATCTGTGGGGATTGGAATAATTATTCTTTTTAAATAAATTTATCATCTCGATTTTTTATTTTAAAAAATGTTTTTGGGGTGCAAAGTTATTTTAAAGATGCCTTTTTAAGCACACTTTACTTCAAACTAGAGCGAATTAAATTTTGTAACACAAAAAATAATTTTTTTTAAATAATAAAATTTGTTTTTAAATTTAAATGAATATTTTAATTGCTTTTAAATCACCTTTTCCAGGACTTTCTCATCGTCGCCCTGGATCTCCTCTCCGGCCTGGCTGAAGGCCTCGGCGAGAGAATCGAACCCCTCGTGGCCAACAGTACCGTAATCCAGCTCCTCCTGGCCTGCTCCATGGTAATTTTATTTTTATTATTAATCTATAAATTGCAAATTTTTTATCTATTTAAAAAAATGAAGTTTAATTAATATTTTTAATTAATTAAATTAATAAATTGTTATATTTCCAGGACACAACGGGCGAGGTGCGGCAGAGTTCCTTCGCTCTGATGGGAGACCTCGTGAAGACCTGCTGGCAGCACATCAAGCCGTTTATGAGCACGTTCATCCCGGTTATTACGATGAACTTTGATCCGACACACGTTTCCGTCTGCAATAATGCCATATGGGCATTTGGAGAGGTAAAGAAAGCGGCCTGGGGTTACCAGAAAAAACGGAAGCGGCCTGAGGTTGCCAGAAAAAGCAGAAGCGGCCTGAGGTCGCCAGAAAAATCAGAACGCGGCCTGAGGTCGCCAGAAAAGGCGAAAAGCGGCCTGAGGTCGCCAGAAAAACCTTAAAGCGGTCTGAGGTCGCCAGAAAAAACAGAACGCGGCCTGAGGTCGCCAGAAAAATCAGAAAGCGGCCTGAGGTCGCCAGAAAAATCAGAACGCGGCCTGAGGTTGCTATAGAAAGCGGGAAAGGCGCTGAAACCCATAAATGGGGTGTTCTATTCAAATGAAGCCGTGGCGTTTTAACCATAGATGAATAGTTTGTTAAGATGTGCGTCCGATCGGGCCCGGAGGATCTGAAGCCGATCATCCCCACTGTGCTGCCCTACCTCATCGCCATCGTCAACAAGACGGATCTGCAGCGCACTCTCCTCGAAAATACGGGTAATTTAATATCGATTTTACAGGTTTTGGTGGTATTTGCCGATTGCTGCATGGTTTTCGCTCATTCTTTCGATTTTCCGCTGTTTGCTGCACGATTTTTGGCTGATTCTACCGATTGCCACATGGTTCTTCGTCAGTCCTGTCGATTGCCACGCGTTTTCTGTCACTTCTGCCGTTTGCAGCGTGGTTTTGTACTGCTTCGCTGATTGCCGAACGATTTTCAGTCTATTCTGCCGATTGCCGCACAGATCTTCGCTAATTTTCCCGATGGTCGCACGGTTCTCTGCTGAATGCCGCATGGTTTTGTAGGGAACCTGCCGTTTGGTGCACGATTTTTTGCTGACACTGCCGCTTGCCGCAGGGTTTTCAGCAGAAATTATCGATTATCACACTATTTAACATAATATTTTCGCAATTTCTCTTTAAAAATAAGTTCTTCCTAGTTCTTCCTCAAGCTGCACAGTTTTATGTCTAATCTGCCGATTACCGCACGGATTTAGGTTTTAGCCTGCCGATTGCCGCACAGTTTTCTGTCTATTCTGCCGATTGCCACACGCTTTTACGCTGCTTTAATCAATTACTGCACGTTTTTCTGTAAAAACTTCCGTTTTATTGCCGTTTGCCGCATGGTTTTCTGCAGAAATTGTCGATTATCACACTATTTTACCTCAAATCTCCCACATTTCTTTCAAAAATCCTCCTATTTTCAGCCATTTCGATCGGCCGTCTGGGCATCTACTGTCCCGCCGAGGTCGCCCCACATCTGAACATGTTCATCCGCGCCGTCTGCCTCAGTCTCCGCAATATTCGGTAATTTTTAATTCATTTTATTTTCTAAAAATATTTTAATAACTATTTTTAAATGTCTTAAAATGACTTAAAAAATGCTTTAAATTTTTTTCAGTGACAACAATGAGAAGGAGAGCGCCTTCCGCGGCCTCTGCAACATGATAAACTTCAATCCTCAGGGCATTGTTAATGTAAGTCTTTTCCGAATGCAATATTCTAATGAGGTGATCTTCAGGAGTTCATTTTCTGGTGCGACGCCATCGCCTCCTGGCAGAATCCCAAGCCCGAGTTGAAAGAGGCCTTCATTCGGGTACGTTTCTCAAGGAGATTTCAAGCGGCCTTTGGTTGCCAGAAAGCCGTCCAATCATCCTTTGGTTGCCACAAAGCCTCTAGGCGGCCTTTCGTTGCCACAATGCCGCCTGTGGTTGCCATTTTTTAAAAATAACATTTCGGGATTTCGCCGTAATATGCAAATTTCCACGTTCCCTTGTTTCGCTGTTGACAACGAGATCAATTAAAAGAGATAGCGACTGACTTATGCTTAATTACCGTTTATTCTCAGATTGCAGGCGCATCAGAAACGTAGCCGCTTGTGGTATCGGGGGCGGCCTTGTGTTGCCAGAAAGCGGTCCAAGCGGCCTATGGTTGCCCCAAAGCGATTCAAGCGGCCTGAGGTCGTCAGAAAAGGCAGAAAGCGGCCTGAGGTCGCCAGAAAAAGCATAAAGCGGCCTTAGGTCATCGAAAACAGAAGAAAGCGGCCTGAGGTCGCCAGAAAAAGCAGAAAGCAGCCTTTGGTTGCCAAAAAGCGGTCCAAGCGGCCTGTGGTTACCACAAAGCGGCCTTTGGTTGCCATAAAGCGGTCCAAGCGGCCTGTGGTTGCCACAAAGCGGCCTTTGGTTGCCATAAAGCGGTCCAAGCGGCTCTCGGTTGCCACCACTCGATTCCCTTCGCCTAATCCCCCTGATTTCAGATCCTGCAGGCCTTCCGCAACCACATGGGCGACCAGCACTGGACCTTCTTCACGAGCCAGTTCCCGGTGCCTCTTCGCGAGCGGCTGACCCTCCTCTACAGCATCTGATCCCCCTCTCCCTCTATGTGTGATCGTGTCCTTCGTTGCCTTCCGGGTCTCCTCCGTTGTGTCCGTCCCTGTGTCCCATGCGTGTCTCAATCCATCTCAGTTCGTAAATGGTTCCCCAAACGCCCTGTTGTTCTCGATTGTTTCACGGGTGGTGGGTTCCCCTCCCCGTGGCCACATTGCTCACTTTCCTAGGTTCTATGTGCTAGGGCTTCCGTCTCTCTCTCCATTTGTATATGAGAGAGAGAGAACACCGCCGTTCCACTTGTCTCTGTTCTGCGTGTCGTGTCTGTCCTGTCCGATCTCCGGTGAAATGGTCCACCCACCCCGTCCCGTCCCAATCTGCTCCCTCTCCCTCTCTCTAGCAACAGTTGTTACAGGTAGTTGGCTACAGGCGAGCGTTGTTGTACATGTGTTATAAATATTCTGTTCGAATACGGCACCTTTGCTCTTTCTCTTCACCTTTCCAGAACACCAGCAATCGAAGGCCGCTTTTGGCAGGCATCGGCCGCTTTGTGGCCACCATAGGCCGTTGGACCTGGGTTTTGGGCAATTAAGGCCTCCTTTCGTGAACCAAACAAAGGCCGCTTTATGGCAATCATAGGCCACTTAGCCTAGTTTCTTTTTTGGAAATTAAGACTGCTATGTGGCAAGCATAGGCCGCTTTTCGTCAACCATAGGCCGCTGGACCCCGGGTTTGGACAATTAAAGCCTCCTTTTGGCAAGCATAGGCCGCTGCACCTGTTCCTTGGACAATTAAAACCACCTTTTGGCAATCATAGGCCTCTTTTCGTGAACCAAAGGCCGCTTTATGGCAATCATAGGCCGCTTGGCCTGGTTTTTGGGCAATTAAAGCCGCCGATGACAACCATATGCTGCTTTATGGCAAGCATTGGCCACTTTTCGCGAACCAAAAGCCACTTAGCCTAGTGTTTTTGGAAATTCAGGCCGCTTTATGGCAATCATAGGCCGCTTTACAGCAATCATAGGCCGCTTTTCGTTAAAAAAAGGCCGTTTCTGGTAATCATAGGCCGCTGGACCTGGGTTTTAGACAATTAAGGCTGCTTTATAGCAATGAATAGCCGCTTAAGCTGGTGTTTAGGCAATTAAGGCTGCTTTGTGGCAATCATAAGCCGCTATACCTAATTTTATCCATTTAATACCGCTATTTGGCAAGCATAGGCCGCTGGAGCAGCTTGGAGGCCTCGTTTCTTTGCTGTCTCTCCCCTCCCCTCTCTCTCCCCTCACTCTCTCTTTCTCTCGCTCTCAAAGAAAAAGTGCGGAAAAAAATTTATGTTCCTTACAACCAACAACCAAAACGAGGGGATCTATCAAAAATGAACCCTAAACGAAAGGGTTGCTTCCCACCGACCCACCGAGGCAGAATCCTCGGGGCTCACAGTGGAATCACGGAGAATTCAGGCATTCTCGTGGAAAATAATAAACGGCTAAAGGGGGATTAGGCAATGGGTAAAACAAAGAACAGAAAGAGTAAAGGGAGGCACCGCACCATGTGGAGGTACCTGTTGACGGCTGTTGAGGGTGAAGATGGAAGCGGGCGACCAAGGCGTTTTCACTCACTCCTCGCCGCCGTTGAAGGCCTTCTCGAACTCCTGAAAAAACCGGGTTTATGTTCAAAGAAGCCCTTACCTTATTCCATTCGGCCATCTTCAGCTTCTCCTGGACTCCCTTGTAGACGAGCCGGGTGAAGGCGTCGGGGGACTCCGTCACTGCAATGAGGACCCAGTACATGGCGTTCTTGTTAATGTAAAACTAAAATCATTAGGTTTTGTAAAAGAAACAACCTACGTTCATCGTCATCCACAAGTCGGTCGTCGGGTACATGGCCTTGGGCACATTACCCAAGTACGCGACGACGTAGCGGGCGTTGTCCAGGGGCGGCTGTTCGGCTCCGGCCAGCGTGTCGATCACGTGCTTGTATGCGATCTTGTTGAACGCATTGCCCTGTTCCTTAAAATACTCGTGGGCGGCGCCACGAGCTTTGACGCGGAGGAGCTCGCGCTGAAAAAAAAAACCATGATATCAGGAAAATGTCGCACGCAATTTGTCGGAATTCAGACCGAAAAGGTAGGTATTGCTTTTTAAGGTTACATAAACAACCCGTTGACCCTGTGATAAATCCTACCTCGGCACCATCGCACTTGGAGTAGTCGAGCTTGCGGCTGCGATGGACGGGCATCGGCGGGAGCTGCTTCAGGTCGGCCTCCACGGAGCTCACGGCGTCGGTGCCCAGCAGCAGAACGTGGGCGGCATCCTCGTTGGCCTTCTTCTGGATGCGCTATATTTCTTGATGCACCTAAAAAATATGAGAGAGGAGAACGAGAAAAAAATACCTGGAGGTTCGCTGCCATCTTGTCCGCGTGCTTGTAAATCTTCTAAAACGAAATCAATTATGGGTTTATGTTGAAAATAAGAAAATATAAGACAGAAACCGACCTCAAAGTCGATCTCTTTGTCGTGGAGTTGCTTCTGAAGCTCGTCGACATCTTTCCGGGCAGCATCGCGTTCGGAAGTGACAATCTAAACAATTTTATGAAAATTAATAAGGAACACTCTCACCTGGAGGGAGTTCTTCAGGTCATTAATCTCGGCATGCAGACGGACGTTCTCGACGGCCTCGATGGCGACTACCTTCGGCTGCACTGCGTCCGGTCTCTTGGAGAGGCGAGTTGGAGGAAGCGACGCGGAGCGAGATGGCGGCTGGGAAGACGAGGAACCTGCGGACTCAGCTGAAAAAAAACCATAATTTTTTCGTACAAGAAACAGCGAAAATGGCAAAATTTTCGAAGACAACTATTTTAAATAAGTTTAAACGGTAAAAACTTACACGACGAGAAAGGCGTCTGTGTGGAATCGGGTGTCGTGAGGCGGCCTCTGCCTACCGTCCTGGGAAAAGAGATCCTCTTCAGAGGCACTGAACGTCACTAAATAGGTGAGATAAATTGCAAAAACTGAAACGCACGCGGATTCCTGGCCGATCGTTCGAGGGGCCGTAGAAACCTGAAAATAACAAAATAAGACAGTAAACAATTAAAAGGGAAATAAAACCACGAAAATACATAAATTAAAAGCACGGATACTCGAAAAACGAGCAACCGCACAGAGAAAGCGCTGAGGTCCAACTGCCGCAGAGATAGGCGGTTAGCGTGGCTGACCTCAGGCCGCTTTCTTCAATTTCCGGTGACCTCAAACCGCTTTCTGCTTTTTCTGGCGACCTCAGGCCGCTTTCCGATTTTTCTGGCGACCTCGACCCGCTTACTGGCCGCTCCCACAATAGGTCGGCAAAAAAAGCAGAAAGCGGCCTGAGGTCACCAGAAAAGCAGAAAGCGGTCTGATGATCCCAGAAAAGCAGAAAGCGGCCAGAGGTCGTCAGAAAAAAAGCAGAAAGCGGCCTGAGGTCGCCAGAAAAAGCAGAAGAAAAAAACTTTGGGCTTCCACTTGTTTAGAACCCAAAAATCTCCTTTTTACGCTGACGATGGCCGCTCCCTCCCACAATACAGCTAGTTCGACAAAAGAAAACGAGAACCAGCACGGAGAAACCCGGAAAAGACACGAAATGGGAACAAAATAACAGGAAAACAACCAAAAATAAATTAAAAACTGAAAATAAATTAATTTAAATGGTAAAAGTTCCGAAAATTGGAGTTTAGATCCAAAAATGACCTAAAAACTCAAATTTCAACCAGTATACTCGAAATTACTGATCGCCAATGAAGTGTACCGAAAGAATAAGAGTTTTAGATATTTATGTAAATGATAAAAACAGGAAATGAACAAGGAATACGTAGGATCACACAGAAACTTACTCCCTGGAACAGGATGACAATTCCAGCTCATAGAGTTAAAGGACTAATAATCGCACTGAAGCGCGATTAGTGATAAGTGGGCGGAGCCACAACATTAATTTATATTATTCAAATTTTGTGAAAAAAAATTGTTTTAATTAAATTTATAATTTTTTAATAAATAAAATTTAAATGAATTGCAATATTCAAATAAATTGTAATATTTCCAGGACACAACGGGCGAAGTGCGGCAGAGTTCCTTCGCTCTGATGGGAGACCTCGTGAAGACCTGCTGGCAGCACATCAAGCCGTTTATGAGCACGTTCATCCCGGTTATTACGATGAACTTTGATCCGACACACGTTTCCGTCTGCAATAATGCCACTCTCCTCGAAAATACGGTTAATTTAATATCGATTTTACAGATTTTGGTGGAATTTGCCGGTTGCCGCACGTTTTTCGTCGACTTTGCCGGTTGCTGCACGGGTTTTGCTCATTCTTTCGAATGCGGCACAGTTTTCCGTCTATTCTGCCGTTTGCCGCACGATTTTTGGCTGATTTTGTCGATCTGCGCACAGTTTTTCGTCAGTTCTGCCGATCGCAACGCTTTTTTTTTTGCACGATTTTCTGCTCAATGCCGCATGATTTTATGGCCAACCTGCCGTTTGGTGCACGATTGTTCACTGATTTAGCTGATTGCCAAACGGTTCTTCGCTAATTCTGCCGATTGCCGCACGGATTTAGGGCCTGCTTTATGCCGCACGACGCATGATGCTAATTCTGCTCAGTGTCACATTATTTTGTGCAGAAACTGCCGTTTGTCGCACGAAGTGGTATACTCGATATCTTGTAGAAAAAAAGTTTACTAATGTCAGAGGGGGGCTGAATTTAAGATTAGGTTTACTGCAAAGATAGGGTAGCAAAATGAAACAAGATCAATAGTAACTATATGGCCCGCGGTTGTTGAATGCCCTGACACCTTTTAAGATGTGGTCCAGTCTTTCAGGTCCCCTGCTCACAGAAGGCTGCTGTCGAAGCCATGGTTCCGGGCCTTCGCGTTCCTCTACGCCGACACAGTTAATGTCCGACATATATCTTTGACAGAGCTGCGAATGAGGTTCTGAAAATAAAAGGTTCCTCGTTCCTCTCTCTCTCTTATCTCTCTCTCTCTCTCTCTCTCTCTCTCTCTCTCTCTCTCTCTGTCTATGTGTGTCTCTCTCTATCTATGTGTCTCTCTCTGTCTATTTGTCTCTATCTGTCTATGTCTCTCTCTCTCTCTGTATATGTGTCTCTCTCTGTCTATGTCTCTCTTTCTCTTTCTCTCTCTCTCTCTCTCTCCCTCTCTCTCTCTGTTTTTATTTCTCTCTCTTTCCTTCTAGCACATTCTGAAAGACAATTGATAATTTACCTTCTACGGCTTTGATACTAGCACGTAATAAACGTTCCTCTTTTAAAATGCTTTCCCAATCTATCTTCACAGCCTTCTCATTTTCAGGATGTATTATGTAATAATAAGTAAAGACTGCTAGTGAAAATTCGAGAAGTGCAACTGAAATGCAAGTTTATAACTTTATAGTTACAACACTACCGGAATCCAGAAGAACCGTTTCAATAGGAAATAGCTCAATTAATCTTAAAGAAGCTCCCGACGAGAAGAAAAATCGCTGAAAAAAATACATAAAAAGTAGTCTGGGTAATAATTTACCGCGACAAACAACCAGGAGACTTTTCTTCTATTCTTGAAAAGATCACACTGAAAATAGGTGTATCTCTCTCTCTCTCTCTCTCTCTCTCTTTTTCTCTCTCTCTCTATGTTACCCTCTCTTTTTGGTATAAATGATAAGTCATCGCACAAGCATACAACGTCCCAGTAATTCGACCAAACCTGAGCCACGAGCCCAACCATACCAAAGCAAAGGATTCGCATCCAATAAATATGGTAAACTGAAATCATCTTTTATCACTTTAGAAAGTTTACTTACAATTACTAGATGAATAATTTTGAGTAAAGTTTTCCAAGAAAAGCTACTGCCTTCCAAATTTGGTTCCTCTTTTGGCATTGAGATGGGCTGTGGTGGGAGGGAGGGTTATGCGAATGAGGCGGGTATGTGCGATTATCGATTTCTGGGGCGAGGGTTAATGAGGAAGGTCACCTGGATAAGAATCTCAACTTCCTCTCTCTCTCTCTCTCTCTCTCTCTCTCTCTCTCTCTCTCTCTCTTTCTCTCTCTCTCTCTCTATCTATCTATCTATCTATCTATCTATCTATCTATCTATCTATCTATCTATCTATCTATCTATCTATCTATCTATCTATCTATCTATCTATCTATCTATCTATTTATCTGTCTGTTTCTTTCTCTCTTTCTCTTTCTCTCTCTGCCTATTCTCTCTCTCTTTTTCTCTCTCTTTCTCTCTCTCTTTCTCTCTCTCTCTCTTTCTCTTTCTCTATCTCTATCTCTCTATCTCTATCTCTCTCTCGGATTCTCTCTTTCTTTCTTGTTCTGTCTCTCTCTTTTTGTCTCTCTCACTCTCTCTCTCTCTCTCTCTATCTGTCTGTTTCTTTCTCTCTTTCTCTCTCTCTCTGCCTATTCTCTCTCTCTTTTTCTCTCTCTCTGTCTCTCTCTCTCCCTCTCTGTCTGCATCTCTTTCTCTCTCTTTCTGATTCTCTCTCACTTCTACAGTGTTTTTTCTATTTATTATATTCGTCGATCTTGGCAATAAATCGATTAAAATTTATCCAATTCCACTGTCTTCTCCTTGTCTTCTTCAACTTTTGTGCAGAAAATATGTCGAAAAAGTCCGACAAATAAATACCAACGGATTGCCAATTCCAGCGAGAGTTCAAAACCCGAAACTGAACATTTCAAACTAAAATGCCAAATCACAGCCTACCACAAGCCAGAAGAACTGTCTCTTCGAAATACTGGTCTATTGAACGGAGCAAAGCTTCTAAGAAGAAGATAATACGCTGAAAATGATTTAATAAAGGATTTTTAAAAGATCGTTTAAAAGAATTTTTTAAAAAGGAAAATATTATAGAATTACCGTTGTAAAATACCAGGTAGCCATAAATAGTACCATGGAGGAAGAATTGGCGTAGGATTTGTTGGCAGTCTAAAAATATCTGTTTTCCTGCTCTCTCCCTCTCCGTTTCTCACTCTTTTTCTTTCTCTCTCTTTTTATTTCTCTCTCTCTCTCCGTTTCTCTCTCTTTTTCTTTTTCTCTCTTTCTCTCTCTCTTTCTCTCTCTGTCTCTCTCTCTCTCTCTCCCACTAACCACAGGATCGATATAATTCATAAAAGTAAAACCAGCAGCATACAATACGGATTTAAAACGAACAAACACAGGCAGACCAACCCATCCTAACGCAAAAACCTCACAACCAACGAAGAAGAAAAACTAAAATAAAAGTTAAATTTTGTTAAAATTAATAGAAAAGTTACTTACTGTTCCCAGCTGAAGGTGATTGAGAGATATTTTGCAAATAAGATCCTTTATTTTTGGCAAAACTTTGAAATTCATTTATTTAAATGTATTAAAAAGAAAAAAAATACGGCGGTCAATGCCATGGGTTGTTATTGATTCTGAGGTTGCCATGGAAACGAACGGGGATCGAACTCGGGTAGTTTAGTTTGCCAGTCCGCTCTCTTAGCCAATTTGTCATTGAGAACAAGAACATATGGTAAGTGAAATTCGAATCCTTCTTGGCATAGTATTTTTTGTGTTTAAAACTGTATTTTACAACAAAATTAGCGGAAAATTTGAGTTTACATTGAACTCAGAAATGGGCCTACTTAATTATCTTTTGTAGTTTATAATTTATAGTCTTTCTCAAGGTTTCTGAAGCTATAAACAGTGGTATCATCACAGTTTTACTTTTGTGGATTCGTCTTTGCTTGTTTTAAGCCTTATTGACGTCCTTCTTGATCGACTTGTCGAAATCAGAGAAATCCATGGCCTGCCAAGTCTTGTAGTCTTTGTTGTTTGAGACGAGAATGTTACGAATCTGAAGAAGAAGAAAACAAATTGATAAATTCACAAATCAATCGATTGAGAAAAATCGATATCGATTGCTTGATTGAGGTACCTCTTCGGCACGGGCGGCCTCCCTCTCGCGGGGAGTCAGTTGATCGAAGGAGTCCATTTCCTTCTTATTCGGTTTGCTGGGTTTCTGCTGGACGGAGAGCGAAGGGGTTACGGTAGAAGAGCGGGAGTCTGAACGTAAAAGAGAGGGTTAGAGACGCAGAAGACAGGGTTAGAGACACAGAAGACAGGGTTAAAGACGCAGAAGACAGGGTTAGAGACGCAGAAGACCAGGGTTAGAGATTTTGTCTCCTCTATCTATCTCTCTCTCTCTCACCTTGGCCACTCTTCACTGCCTTCTTCGGCGTGGACGCCTCCTCCCTGCTCCTGGCAGGCGAACTACCAGCCGGTGTGACAACCGGAGTTCCAGGCGACCTTCCGCTGCTCCTCGTCTTAGTCGGCGTCTTAGAAACACTCCCATTCACCCTCTTCCTATCTGCCGCACATGCCACCAAAGCATAGATGGCCACCAAAATCGAAGCGAAGCATTGGCCTAGATGCATAGATAGAGATTGGCAAAAGAGCTAGAGAGTTAGAGAGAGAGAAAAAGAGACAGAGAGAGAGAGAGAGAGAGAGAGAGAAAGAAAGAGAAAGAGTTAAAAACTGTACCATTTGGCAAAGGGGGCTAGACTGAAGAGGTAGATCAACATCGGAGCCGACTTCCAGGTGAGGTCGACCACAAATGAGAGGTCAAATGGCATTTTACGTGTTTTTTTTTCGTAATATTACGTGATCTTTCTAATTTTAACCGCCCGCTAGGCTTAAAATAACTTTTTAACTACTTTCATCCCCTAAAATATCAATATTTGTGTAATTTTTAACCAATTTTTCCTTTAGACACTATTTTTCATCAAATTTTCACAGTAGAATATGAATTTTCGAATATTTATTTACCCTCATTAGAATAATTAGCATCTTCAAAACGCCGATGTGGCCCACTTCTCCCCTCATTGTCATGATTCAGTTTGTTATGTTCCCTCTCGGTTGTATTTTTGTTTTTAAAAACTATTTATGCTTTGAAATTTTTAAAATTTTGATTTTCACTGAAACATTCCATTTTGATTTCGATTTAAATTGGTTTTTGTGCATAATCTCGATTTCTATTGCTATTTTGGGACACAATTTAAATCTTAGCTCAAACTGACTCTCAACGGTAGGTCCCGCGACGAAAACTAAAACTAGCAGACATTTTGAAAATCCGCTTGCTGGCCCTGTTTTAATCAATACATTCTTATTTTAATCCCTATTTTTAAAAGTAATACCTACACACTGTGTCCCACCCATTGGTTTTGCGCAGTAGGAAAGCACTGCGCAGCGTCCTGGGCAAAGTGCCAAGATTTAGTTGGTCTCGACGCGAAGCGTTCCAATACTCAGCTGTTGACACTTTCAATTGGGTCGGGCCCATATCCATTTTTAAGTCAACAGCTAAATATTGGAACGTTTCGCGTCGAGACCAATTAAATAAATATTGGCACTTTGCCCAGAAGTTTTTGCTACTGCTAGTTTGGACACACCGTGACTTATTGTTCCGCAAAAATAACTGATGACTAATTTTGTGTTTTAAATGTACTTTCATTGCGGGACACCCTTTAAACAAAGCCAAAGAGACAATTCAAAGCGTTGGGTCCCGCCGCGAAAAGCGAGGCCATTCGGCGGGAAACTCAAATTCTCGCTTCCACGCTTTCTCATTTCATTCTTCCGGATTTCTTCTCGACACCCTCCCTCCATTACTCCATTTTTTTACAAGGTAATATTTTAATTTATTTAAATTATTTTTTAAAATTAATAAATTAAAAAATACTCTCCTCCCGAATCGCGACGTTTCCTCCCGACTTTCCCCAGAGTAATCTGGCCGGATCCGGTCGGGGGGTCCCCTCTAAGCCTAGGCCTCACGCAAAGCGTGACCTCAGTAGCTCCGGCTGCTAGTGCAGTGGTTAAATCATCATGTGGTGGTTCATTGTCTCTGTTTCAAATCGAAACTTTCAATTGGTCGCTGGTGCCTTTTGCGAGCCATTTTTCCGGTCTTCCGGGTGTCTTGAGCCTCCTTTCGTCTAGGATTCTCAAGCACCGGAAATAGCCAGAAAATGGTGCAATATTCGCAATTGGCCTTAAATTCGGGAGGTAGATTGACGTTGAATCTGCCGTCGTGTTTCCGTTTTCAAGGAAATGCTGATGGTAGAATGGCTTAGACCAAATAACAACATTTACGTACTCAAACTAATTGCGTATTTTCAGATTTTCGATGGGACGAGAGGGAGCAGGGTTACGGTAGCTGGGAGAGGACTACTGTTGCGGCGGGGATACGGTAAGCAATTCATTCAGATTCGGCCTGATTCTCCTATCGATTGCTGCCAAAAAAAGAAGTCTCCAATGACTGGACGTGGCCAAATGGACGGAATCTACGCATCGCGGCGCGCCAGGAAGCCAACTGGCTCGAAAATGCCCCATTTTTCGTGATTTTTAAACGAAAAGTATCGATTTATTTTGTAAATTCGCTTACTTTTCGACAAATCGATTAAAATTCAAATATTCGAAGATCTCGCCAAGATTTTACCTAAAAAAAAATACTGTAGTTTTCCCTGAATTTGGCTAGCAAAAATCCCGATTAAAGGACTAAATTTTTTTATTGGGAAATAAGTCCTTAATTAAATATTTTAAAAAGTCTTAATGAAGAAATTCAAGATAGATAATTTTCTGTAATTTTAACATTTAAATTTTCATATTATTTTTAGAAATAAATCAATCAATTTAATTAAAAAATTTGTTTTGTAGTATTTTTAGTCTAATTTTTCGTGCGATTTTTAAACATTTTAAGTACTTTACCGCGAAAAAAATGAGGTAAAAGTAGAAAAAAGAAAATTCTCTCAAAAAAATCAATAACTAATAAAAAAAAAAATAAAATCACTTTTTTAAAATAAAATCTATTAAAACAACCTATTATAAAATTGTAAAAAAAACTTTTTAAAGTTCCCCTGGTATAAAAACCAGAATTTTGCGATTTTGTAGCATTCTTCGCAGTAAAAACATTAAATTTGTGCAAAAATGTGTTTTTAAAGAGTTTTCAATTTTTAATACATTTAAAGGAATAAAAAGCAGAAAAATCTGCTTTTCCTAGTTTTTGGCGCGCCGGAAATTTTTGTAAAAATGTTATAAATTAAAAAAAAACTCTTTTTTCCAACCCGAGGGTTTTCATTTTATAGCATTGTACGAACTTGAAATCAATAAATCAATGCAAAATTTTCGAGTAAAAATTAGCCTTTTTGAGCTTTTCTTGTGTGAAAATAGATGAAAAATCTACTTTCTACAGAAAAATCGAATTTTCCTAGCTTCTGGCGCGCCGCGACGCGTATTTTTTCCGCTTTTTGGCCAGCCCTTCAGTTGGATTCAGATGACTCTCCTCTCCTCCCACCAACGACCTACCCGTCCCCTCGTTCCCCGTTCGAGGCGCCTCCCGTCCTCTGCGGGTCGAACCCGAGGGCTAGGGTGTCCGTAAGCCTACGCTTCCGCCCCGTGCGGTACGCAGTGAGGGGACTCCCTGCTCACTCGGATCCCCGTAATGCTTCCCTCTGACGATGGGAGTGGGGGTTTCCATTGGTTGTGGGCCCCGTCCGGCCACAGATTTCGGAGTTGGCGGGAGTTGGGGGCTCGTCGCGCCCTTGCACCGCGTCTCACCGAAAATGCGGCCCTTATGGACGGGGTCCGACGGTTGGAGAGGTAGAAAAGAGGGCGGCAATCGGTGGCACTTCTCTCTTTTTATGGGAAAGGAGTGCTGCCGAAGGAGGGAGGCCTCTGCCACATTCTAGTATCAGTTTTTATTTAAAATCAATTAAAAATTAATTTTTAAAGTTTATAAATTTTTTTCAGGGAGAGAACGATCGAAGTGGAGAAGCTGGAAGCAGCTGCTTAGACTGAGGAGGCGGAAGAAGAAGAAGAAGAAGAAAGACAGAAAACCGGAGAAAATGGCCTGAGGTCACCAAAAATGGCAGAAAGCGGCCTGAGGTTGCCAGAATTCGAAAAAAAAAGCGGCCTAAGATTGCCACAAAAGGAGAAAGCGGCCTAAGGATGCCATAAAAAGCAGAAAGCGGCCTGGCGTTGGCACAAAAAGCGGAAAGCGGCCTGAGGTTGCCGGAATCCGAAAAAAGCGGCCTAAGATTGCCAGAAAAAAAGAAGAAGCGGCTTGAGATTGCCAGGAAAGCAGAAAGCGGCCTGAGGTTAGCAGAAAAGCAGAAAGCGGCCTGAGGTTAGCAGAAAAGCGGAAAGCGGCCTGAGGTCACCAGAAAAAAAGCGGAAAGCGACCTATGGTTGCCAGATAAGGCAGAATGCGGCCGGAGGCCGCCAAAAAAGCGGAAAGCGGCCTGAGATTGCCAGGAAAAACAGAAAGCGGCCTGAGGTTTGCGTTCGGGCCGCCTGATTTCAAATCCCTTGGTTGACAAGACCCTTTAAAATGTCCCATTTTACCCCTGTTTAAAGGATATGGATAAATATGTAACTATCCTGAAACAGTAAATAAAGATTTTATTAAAAAATTATGTTTCTTTGTTTAAAAGTGAGATCCTCTGAAATCAGTGATCTCCTATAATTTTCTCTTGGGATTTTTAGTAGTCTACTACTAATCATTACGACCTGACTGTGATATTCTTAGGTCCATACGGCCGTAAGTCATAACTTAAAAGAACCGTTAGGAACCTCTTTCCAGCTTGTATTTGCCCATGTTGCTTATTACTGTATGCGGTGGGACTACCCTTACCCAAGCCGCCGATATCGTACGGATGTGAAGTTCGCGGCGCTACCATGCCGGACAACCAGAGTTTTCTGCGTCTTTTCAGGCGGGAACTTTGAAAATTCGAAAGTTACGACAAAAAGTCGATAAATCGATGGATTGGACGCGTAAACACCGTGCAGATAGTTCGTTAAAATGTCAATTATCCACAGGTCGCGCCTGGAATGGCCAAAAATGGCATTTCGGCGTCAAAAAAGGTCCCTGACGGTCCCTTTAAATGCTTCAGAAACCACTTGTTCATAAAACTTCATTAAACAAATAAAATCGAATAATAAATAGAATATGAATCAGTAATCTGTTGAATACGGTTGGACCCATATCGAACGGCGCGTCTAGCGCCCGCAGAGTGAAAGAATCTCAGGCAGTTTTTTGAAAGAAAAAAGAGGGGGAGCACCGGGAGGACGAGGGCTCAGCGCCCGGAATACTGTAACTGTTTAAAACAATAGGGCTGCTATTAAAATAAGGCCAAATGTTATCCTGGGAGAGGATTTCTTTCTGGGACAGCCGTTGAGGTACATGTGGCATGGGAGACGACGTTCTGGAAGTGGGGGTTGAGAGAGTTTAGGAATAAAATTTTTAAAAAAAGAAAAAAATTAAATTACCGTTCTTATCGCCTTGTTCTTCTTCGTCTTTGCCTTCTCCGTCTACAGAAATCCAGTCGGTTTCGACGGCTACGTTTGTGTCCATGTAGGCTCTCACACGCACCATGTACTCGACACCCGATCGCAGGATTCCGTTACAGTACTGAAAAATACAAGGTTCTTCTATTTTCTCTCTCTCTCCATCTCTGTCTTCTGTCCTTGTCTTTGTTTCTTTTTCTCTTTGTGTATTCTGTCTCCGTCTTTTTTTAACTTTTATAATCAATCGCAACACTGGTTTTTATAACAGGGGAATTTATATTTTTTAAATTCTTTTTTAACTTAAAATCTTTTTTTAGACATTTCAGTTTTTTTAAAGTGTGATTCTATTATGATTTTTTGGTTATTGATTTTTCAAACACATTGATTTTTTGTATAAATTTGCTGGTTTTACTTCGATGAATGCAAAAAAAAATCCCAACATCCTGGTTTTTATAACAGGTAAATTTTTTACAAAACTTGTTTAACTTTATAATTAAATTTAAAGTGTGCTTCTATTCTGATTTTCATAGGTTATTGATTATAAGCGTGGCGCGCCGGGTCCAAGATAAGTTTTTTGTTCAAATTTTAATTTTGCGTACTTTTGTAGAAAAATTACGCTAAAAATACAACAAAAAAGAATTTTAAAATAAATTTATTGATTTTTTTTTTCAAAAATAATATGGAATTTTAAATGTTTAAATTTACAGCAAGTGATCTACCCGATCTATTTCTTTTAAAACAACGTTTAGTCCACAAAAACTGTGCTCCACTGCGAATCTAAAAACTTTTAAAAAGGCATTTTTGGTCCTTTAAATAGACCTTTAAAAGGAACAGTCTACCTTTCTCTCTCTCTCTCTCTCTCTCTTCTCTCTCCTCACCGGTTCATCTAAACTCCTCCTAACACAGTCCTCCGACCCCACAACAAAGCTAGCCTTCTGTGCCGACCGTTGCTTCTCAAACGGATTCCAGTCAGACGGCGATGCCCTAAACCCCCATTTTCTGAAGACCTCCATCTGTCTCTACCTATAAGATCCCCAAGTCTCCTCCTCATTCACATCGAACCAAGACTTCAGCTCATATGAATCATCATGTTCCTTAAACCCAATTTAAAGCAAAGTTCGTTACAGTAACCCACATCCACATTGTCCGAAACTATGACAGCGTAATTCTTGGCCGCTCCGTTGAGAGAGGAGAAAGTGTTATGGTCGAATTGAACTGCCAGTTCTCTGCTGCCTCTTCTTTCCACGAGAGGATCAGAAGGTGGACCTAAATAACCCTAAAGTTTAGGATTACGGTAAGGTCTTACTTCTGGGGACGTGAACAGTGATCATCTCACTTTCACTCTCAGCTGCCGCTTGGCCAGTTCCCATGATGACTGTGATGGTGAAGGTGTAGTAGACGTCTGATTGAAGGCCTCCGAATTTGTGGTAGTTGGCGCCTTTTAGTTCTACGGAGACTGCGGGTTGTTTGTCGGCGTTGTAGCTGAACAAAGACGTTAGGGTGGAGGTTTCGGCAAATCACAACAAGAAGTTTCACGGTATAGTCATGATTATTTAAAATTAGGAGCGACTGACTCACACCGCTCGTAACTTATCCAGACAGGCCGGAGACCTTAGGCCGCTCCTAACTTTCTCACAACCTCAGTCCGCTTTTAACTTATCTAGACGACCTCAGGCCGCTCTAAAATTATCCAGACAGCCTCAGGCCGCTCTTACTTATCCATATGACATTATGAAGCTCTTAACTTATAACCGCAGGTCGCTCTAAACTTATCAAGACAGCCTTAGGCCGCATTTAACTTCCTGTGTCATCCTCAGGCCGCTTTTGACTTATTCAGGCAGCCTTAGGCCACTCTTAACTTCATGTGGCAACCTCAGGCCGCTGTCCGCTTATAGTGCCAGCCTAAGGCCGCTTTTAACTTCTTAATGACAGCCTAAGGCCGCTTGTAACGTCCTATGACAACCAAAGACCGCTGTTCTCTTTCTGTGCCAGCCTCAGGCCGCTCTTATCTTATCCAGACAGCTTCAGACCGCTCTCACCTTCCAGTGGCAACCTCAGACCGCTTTTAGATTCCTGTGACAACCTCAGGCCGCGGTCAACTTTCAGTCGCAGCCTCGGGCCACTCTTTACTTATCCATACAGTTTCAGGCCGCTTGGAACTTATCAAGACAATCACATACCGCTTTTGACATCCTGTGACAGCCTCAGCCCGCTTCTGACACCCTGTGGCAGCTTCAGGCCGCTTCTGACTTTCTGTGTCAGCCTTAGGCCGCTTTTAACTTCCAGTGGCAACTCAGTCACACTGTTACTTTCCTCTGTCGTACTATCAGGCCAATGATAACTTCCTGTGGCGGCCTCAGGCCGCTTTTCACTTTTTGTGTCAGCCTCAAACCGCCTTTATCTTACCAAGACAACCTTAGGCCGCTTTTTTCTTATCCAGAGTGCCTCAGGCCGCTTTCAACTTCATGTGGCAACCTCAGGCCGCTTTCAAATTCATGTATAAGCCTAAGACCTCTTACAGTTCTTTTTTGTGTTTTGACGCATTTGCAAAACGTGACCACATACCAAAATGGGAGGGGGTGAAAATTTGCTAACCCCCCTCTAAGTATGTTTCTCTGATCTTATTCCTCTGCGTCTCTCACCATATTCTTCTGCGTCTCCAGCGTTCTACATCTGCGTGTCTAACTCTGTACCCCGTGTCTCTTACCAATTACTCTGCGTCTCTAACCGCCAGTTATCTCTGCATCTTTAATCATAAGCCTTCTCTGCGTCTCCAACTATTTGCTATATATGCGTCTCTAATTTGCGTCTCTAACTTACATCCAGCTATACATCTATAACTTACAGTTGTCTCTGCGTCTCTGACAATAGGCTCTCATGCGTCTTTAACCGTCAACCTTCTCTGCGTCTCTAACAATAAGCTCTCTCTGCGTCTCCAGCCCTGTATATCTGTGTCTCTAACCTCTAGGTCTGTTTCTCTAACCTTGTTCCCTAAAACTCTACGTCTCCAACATTATGACTGAAAACTCTGCATCTCTAACCTTGTTCCTCCAAATTCTGCTTCTCTAACCCTTCGGCTATTGGCATCAAAACAAACCTCAACCGGAAGCGAACATCACTATCAGCAAAGTTCTCAATGTCCCAGTAGATGACCACATAATCACTTCCCACAACCGGGAACAGTTGATTAACCTTCAACGGGTCTGAAACCTCAAAAATAAACTTAAAATCAATAAAAGATTACATGTGGTGATGGCTTCTGTAACCGCCCTGCTCCTCACTCCCTTATATACTGTGAACAACTGGAAGACGTAGGTCTTTCCAGGAATCAGCTTTGTAAAAGTTAAGGACCTCCTAAATAGTGCCTTAACTACCTTATTTTAAGTCACAAACTCTTGGTTCATTTCGATTTTCTTGCTGAAGTTCTTATTGTTCCCTGAGAAAGTGAGCAAATAGTGGTCGAATCGGCCTTGTTCCGGGTCGGACTCCCCAAAGTTGATGTTAATGGCGGTGGAGGAGATCTGGCCTGGGTAGAGGGTAGAGGAGATCAGGGGAGCTAAATTATCCTTATTTAGGACCTTAACTTAAGGTTACGAGTGATTTGTTGTAATTCCTCTGGTTTTGAGCGAAGAGAGAGCTCGGTTGACTGATTCCTCACGGAGAGTTTGTACATTTGGGCAGGTTCCAATTTGCTTATGATTAGAGGCCCGCTTTCTGGCTCTTCGATTTCTTGGGCGGCTCCCTGGAAGCAGAAGGGTTTAGAGAGAGAGAGAGAGAGAGAGAGAGAGAGTATAGTGAAGGTGAGTGAGTTAGTGAGCGAGTGTGAGTGTAATTGTGAACATGAGTGTGAACGTGAGTGTGAGCGTGAACGGGAACGTGAGTGTGAAAGTAAGTGTGAGTGTGAACGTGAGTTTGCGTGTGAGCGTGAGTGTGAGTGTGAACCGGAACATGAGTGTGAGTGAATGTGTGAATGTGAATAATGTGTAAATGTGTGTATGTGTGAATGCGTGAACGTGTTGTGTGTATGTGTGAACGTATAAATGTGTGAATGTGTGATCATGTGTATGTGTGTACGTATGTATATGTGTATGGGTGTGTTTATATATGTATGTGGGAATGTGTGCATGTGTCAAAGTGAATGTGTGAATGTGTGAATGTATGATTGTGTGTACGTATGAATGTGTGAATTTGTGAATGTGTGCATGTGTCAAAATATGAATGTGGGTATGTGTGAATGTATGAATGTGTGACTGTGTGAATGTGTTTACGTTTGTATGTGTGAATGTGTGTATGTCTAAATGTGAGTGACTGTGTGAATGTGTGTATATGTGTACGATCGAATTTATGTTTGTTTGAATGTGTGAATGTGTGCACGTGTGTATGTGTGAATGTATGTATTTGTGAATGTGTGAGTGAGTGAGTGAGTGAGTGAGTGAGTGAGTGAGTGAGTCAATCAGTTATCCCACCTTTTCCTGTTTGTATTCCACAAC
>JAJQXH010000020.1:1565000-1622500 GCA_022343465.1 Oscheius sp. G VE-2021
AGGGTAACGTAGATAAACCGTACTGTATCTTAGATAAAAATCTTGATCTACCGTATCGAATGGTAGATCACAAAAATCTTATACGGTGGTCACATCAATTTTGATCTATCACGTGGTAAAGTAGATAACATAAAATTTTGATCTACCGTAACCTAATGTATATGACATGCATATTGAGGCAAAATGATCTACCATGTCGTAAGTTTAATCAAGGAGAGTTTTATCTACCGAATGTATGCGATAGGGTAGATCAACTCATTGTGATCTACTGGATTGCATTATATATTTCAGGCCTTTTGATCTACCCTTTTATTCTTGATCTACCGTTTCGCATTTCATTCATATTCACGCATTTTTGATCTACCCTTTAGTCTTTCACTTACAATCATTTTGATCTACCGTGATCTACAAGCATTTTGATCTCCCATATAGTGTATGTCGCGCCAAATCTTGACCTACCTTTTTAAGCTAGATAATTTCTAGTGGTTCAAAGTGAAAAAAGCTTGTTGATCTACCATTTTATACTGTAGATCAATATATCCGTGATATAATACGGTACACCAAAAACTATCTGATTTACTATGCATTCGTTAGATGAAACTGTGACACTGTAGATCAAATTGTAGATCAAAGGAATTGTGATCTACGAAAAGTTACTGTTTGATCTACCTTGTCACGTTTTCATCTAACGCAGGCATGGTAGATTACAGAAATTTCGATCTAATTTATGTATCACGGGCAATTTTATCTACAGTATCAACTGGTAGATCACAGACCATTTGATCTACCTTTTGATCTACAGAGACACTTGGTTGAATGGTAAAAAGAGCTATCTCCCAAAAGTACCCCATTTCGCACTTTGAAATCGGAATTTCCCTCCCCAACCCACTCTCCCTCGGGGTACAATAGGCGCTTCTTCTTCTACGCGGGCCACGCGCCGTGTTTATTTGGCTAAGACGGCGCGAAAATCCTCTTGTGACAATCGATTTGCCTCCGTTACTGTGGGATGAGCCGTGTGAACGTCGAAAAAAGGGAATCCGCTCCGGCGCCACAGGGCAAAAAGCGACTGGCAGTGGACTGGGGCTTAGGCGCGCGCGGAGGAATTAGAATGGAACGTTACGATTGATTTTTTGGTAGATCACAATCTATTCCTGAGATCTACCATGGAATATTGTAGATCGATATGTACATAAAACAGATGTATTTTAGTACGGTAGATCAAAACTATTGTGATCTATGTCCGCAGCAGATCAAAATTTTCGTCCCAGTCAGTTTCATCTATCGAACCTTTTCCTGTGATCTACCATGAGATACTGTAGATCAAGATGAGATCAAACATATTGAAGTACGGTAGATCGCAATTCTTGCGATCTACTATGCCCGCAGTAGATCAAACTTTTCGTCACAGTCAGGTTGATCTATCTAATATTCACCTGTGATCTACCATACGATACTGTCGATTAAGATGTAAATTGTATATTCGAGTACGGTAGATAGCAATTTTTGTGATCTATTAAATCCGCTGTAGATCAAAATTTGCTTGATCTACCACGGTAGATCATGTTTCTGTGACCTACTGTATATCACGTAGATCAAAATGTTTGTAATGTGAAATTCGAAAAGGTAGATTAAAATGCTTAAATATTAAATAGATCAAAAGGCAAATTCAGTTTGATTTACCCAATTTGCCTGTGATCTACCATGTGATACTGTAGATCAAGATTTAAATTGTATATTAGAGTGCAGTAGATCGCGATTCTTGTGATCTATTATGCCCACGGTAGATCAAAAAGTTCTCGATCTACCATGCAAAACCAAAACGTGTGATCTAACACGCTAAACGTTACACTAAAACTTCAATGATCTCCTCTATGAGCCTGATCTACCATACGATACGGTAGGTCAAAAAATACGGAATTCCGAAAAGCCCCTGATCTGCGATACGGTAGATCAAGTATGTGATCTACCAAGGTATGTCAAAAAACCTAAGATCTATTATATTATACGGTAGATCACAGTCAGTTTGATCAATCGTATTGCATATATACGGTAGGTCAAACTGTCCATGATTAAAAACTGAAGACCTGGTAGATCAAATTGCCTCAAAATGCATGTGATCTACAATGTTTTACGGTACATCAAAGTTTCATGTGATCTGCATTACCCCGTGATAGAGCAAAATTGAATCTACCGACCGTAAAAGATTCCCGTGATCTACCACATGGTACGGTAGATCAAACTATTTGTGATCTATCGTGCGAAACGGTAGATCAAGATTTCTGCGACCTACACTGTATATGTAGATCAAAATGCTCAAAAATTGAGGTTCAAAAGGTAGATCAAAAGGTCTGTTTCAGTCATTTGATCTATCGTATCGCATATATTTGGTAGATCAAACTGTCTGTCATTAATCTTAACACACGGCACACAAAAATGCCTCAAGATGCATTTGATCTACAATAAGGTAGGGTAGATCACAGTTTCGTGTGATCTACCATGTGAAACGGTAGACTTGTCAAAAAGCATTCTGTATCCCAAAATTCTTATGTAAACTATCATTTTTGATACCGCGACCTTAAAAAGATCGATTAATTTGTGGATCCATTCTTTAATGATTTCAATTGTAAACATCGCGGATGTCCGTCGTTTACGCCCTACTTGCCCGGTGTTTAGTGACTTTTTGGTATGCGCGCCAAATTTAATAACATAATTACATAGTTATCGATTGATTGTCGTTATTTATTTTTAATTAAAAAAAAAAAATTACACTAAAGGTTCACGTTGGGGTCGAAAAAATTGAAAAACTCACGCTCTCCCTGGGTCTTAAAAGAAGCCTCGATTCCTTGTTCTGATCTAACTCCTTTATAAATCGATTTAATCTGAAAATATTGATCGATTATTATTGATTTTTCTTCTTTATCGATTACCTTCAGCCTAAACTGCGTTCCTGACTCCAACCCCCTTAACCTCACTAAGGAAGCCTTGGTCTCCACCGCATTTGCGTACTCGTGCTGGCCCTCAGGGTAATATTCTACAAAATTATTGATTTATCGATTATTTTTTGAAGTATTGATTACCAATGTGGTAAGAGATGTCAGTTCCCTGAGGTGGGAAATAGGATATGGTTGCCTCATTCTCCGTTGTCTCGATTGAGTCGAGGGTGGGCGCGTCGGGACCTAAATTTGTATTGATTTTTTATTGATTTTGCAATTTTTCCAGTTTTTATGGTGGAAAAATGCCAAATGTGGCGATTTTTGTTCTGCGGAGTTTCAATGGCGCTTCGCACTTGATATAATGGGAAGGCAAACAGAAGCGGACACTGATGCTTGAAGAGCACTCGGACACATTCGCACTGGATATGGATAGAGAGAGAGAGAGAGAGAGAGAGAGAGAGAGAGAAATGGAGGAGAGAGAGATAGAGGGAGAGAGGGAGAGAAAGAGAAAGAAAAAGAGAAAGAGAATAGAGAGAGAGAGGGAGAGAGAGACAGGGACAGGGACAGAGTAAAATGAGAAAAGAAAGAAAATGAGAGAGAGAGAGAGGGAGAAAAGAGAAAAGAAAGAAAGAGAGACAGTCACACAGTTAATACACATACTCACGTTCATGTTTACACGCATTCACACATGCACACACTCACGCTCACACGCATTCATACATACACATAGACACGTTTGCATAACACATTGACACACACTCACGTTAACGGTCGTATCATTCACATACTCACGTTTTACACGTTCACACATTCACACATTCACACTATCACACACACAACCATGGAACCCCTTTCTCAGTGTCAATAGAAATTTCAGAAATCAATAAAACACACATAGTAAGTGTGAATCACTTACATGTGTGCACACAGTCACACATACACGTATTCACTTCCACACACCCATTCACAGATAACGCACTCACGTTTGCATTAACACGCTCACATGCACTCTCGTTTACGGCTACACGCTCACATACACATCCTTACACGTTCACACGAGAGAGAAAATAGAGGGAGAGTGAGAAAGTGAACTCACTGCTATGATAAACTATCTCCGTGACGTTTCTCCTACTGCCGTCGCCTGCGATAGCAGATAGGTATATAGTGTAATCGGTAGCCGAAATAGTCCCATTCAATAGGGCACGCCGGGTGTTACTAAAAATATATTTTTTTTAAATAGATTTAAATCGCGCGCAGCGCGAAGCGCTGCCTGTGATTTGGGTTGAGTTGGCCCCTGTGTTCGGGCGCGAAAATTACATTAAATTACCCGGGAAGGATTGATCCGGCAGGAGGGTGGCCGACAGGCGGGGTGTAATCTAGGATGTAGGATTGGGCGTTGGGTAAAACGTGGGGCGACCAGTCGACGAGGATGGAGGACGACGACGTCAGCTGAGAGAGAGAATTAGAGAGAGAGAGAGAGAGAGAGAGAGAGAGAGAGAGAGATAATTAGAGAAAGAAATAAAGAGAATTAGAGAGAGAAAGAGATAGAATTAGAGAGAGAGACAGAAACAGAGAGATAGAGAATTAGAGAGATAAAGAGAGAGAGAGAGAAATCTTACCCCGATGCCTAAGAGCAGTAGAAGAATCTTCCTCATTCATTCACTTTTCGTCCTTCGTTCATTCGAGGTCAGAATGCTGAAAAACTTGAAAAGTTAAAAAAGTAAATTAAAGTAAAATGCATATAAATAGATAGAAATACAATTAGAATAGAGCAAAGTAAGGTGTGAAGACATCAAATGGTTACAGTAGCGGGGTTGAGGCGTTCGGTCAGCGGTTTGCACTTGGCCGCGGGCGACGCTGTTTGTCGTCGTAGTGTCAGTCGCCAACAAACTGGCCGCCCGTTTTGCGAAATTTTGGATGATGGAAGGTTTGAAATGGGAAAAAAGTGTGTGTGTGTGTGTGTGTGTGTGTGTGTGTGTGTGTGTGTGTGTGTGTGTGAGTGAGCGAGTGAGTGAGTGTGAGAAACACACGTGCACACAGAATCTGAATTGCCCAAAAATGTGCCTATAAAATATGTCAACAAGCTGTTTCAGATAGTTGAAACATGTACCGGACACCACAAACACAGAAGCTAGAGGGCAGGCGCGCGAACAATACACATGTCGCGCAATTCGAAGCGTAAACATCAAAGTTCTGGACACCCATCCGCTGTATATTCTCCCGCCTGAGAGAGCACAAAAAGTGAGCGGACACTTGGAGAGCAAAAGAGAAACTGCAGTATGGGAGGGCTTGTAGAAGGAAAATGAACCAAAGAGCGTTTTCATCTCTCTCTGTACACATTCACACTCACTCACCCATTCACTCACCTTCACTATCCTTTCTCTCTCTCTCTCTCTCTCTCTCTCTCTCTCTTTCTCTTTCTTTCTTTCTTTCTTTCATTCTTTCCATTAAAGTGTTCGTAAAAGTTGCTCAAGCTAAAAACTCTGTGTATGTGTGTGCGTGTGTAGATGTGTGCTTGTGTGCATGTGTTTCTGTGTTGTCAAGGCGAACTGCGAAATTGTACATGTTAGCCTGATAATAGTCATATGTGTACAAGTGTGTTCGTTTCTATGTACCACCTCTTTTACGAGTGAGTTTGTGAGAGTGTGTTTGCGTGTGGGCGTGGGTCGGTGTGTATGTGTGTGGGTGAACTCGTGTTCATGTGTGAGTGTATGCATGTGTTTCTATGATTCCTCGTGGGAGTGGATCCTTCAGCTCAATAATGCTTGTATGTGCGTGTGTGTACGTGTGTGTACACGTGTGTCATATCAGTTTACCACGTCTTATGCTTACGCGTGAATTAGTTAGAGCGTGAACAATAACAGTGATTTGTTGATATTATGTGTAATTGTGAATTCTTGATCAAGTGAACCTATTCTGTGTGTCGTGTATTTGTGTGAACGTGAGTCTGTGCAATCATGATACGATGACGTCATCAGAACCTCAAACCATGCACACTCACAAGAAACTGTACGGTAAGAATGAATTGTGTTTGTGTGATCGTGTGCACGTGTTTCTGTGTAATGGTGTGGGTGTGAACATGTATACCTTATAATGAACGATTGTCTAAACGTGTTTACGTATCGGTTTACCACATCTTTTAAACGTGATTTAGTTAGAACGTGAGTAATCTAGTAATTGGTGAATCTGTCTGTGTACATGTGAATCCGTGAGCATGTGATCCTATTGTGTAAGTCGTGCAATTGTGTGAACGTGAATCAGTGTGATCGTGATAAAATGAAATCATCAGAACCTCAAACCAACATATGTACATCCACATACAAGGTAAAGGTAAAGGTAAGGTTAAGGTTCTTAAGGTAAAAGTTCTTAAGGTAAAGGTACTTAAGGTAAAGTAACGACTTAAAGGTGAATAAAAGTTTACCAGAAACGGAGAATCAATGAAGCAAAGAAAAAAAACAATGAAACAGTAAAAAGTGAAGAACAGCCATAAGAAAGAGAGAATTCCTCGGAAGGAGGTAGGTAACCCGAGATGGGCGAGGGACAATCGCTCGGTCACTTTAGCGCCTCCATGCTCAAACAGGCAAAGGTTTCAAAGGGTCACGACAGTCATTCCCACAGTTTGAATTATCCTCTTTTTATTTATTTTAACTATAATATAAACAAAATTCACAGCAAAATATTGGCAAATAGCTAGATCAAAACCTGTGCACGAATTCTGTGCGGTCTCTCTTTGGTCTCAGTAATCGCGCTCTAATCCCAATTTTCAATACCGATTTGCACAGACCTTTAAATTAAAGGCTAACATAAACACGAGATTTGAAACATTGGAATGATGGGCCAAGAATAAGAGGATTACGGGAGTACGGTAAGCACTTTTGGATGAGTAATAGTTGGCAGACCGGTTGGTCAAAAGGGAGAGGACCTAAAAATAGGCGGGTGGTGTAAATTGACAGGAAAGGGTCTCTTGTGAATCACGGTGCAATTGCTACACCGGGAGAATGGCCTTCCGGAGGCGTGAACCGGACCGACCGGTCTCCGGCTGTCCGACTGTTTGCCCCCGGCGAATATTTTCGGACTATTTGACATGCAGAGGCACTTGCTAATTGCCACCCGACGACGCACTTTCGAGCGCTTGGGCAAGGGGTTCGAGAGAGAGAGAGAATACAATACGGAACATGGGAACGCTTTATCTCTCTTTCTGTCTCTCTCTCTATCTCTATCTCTTTCTCTTTCTCTCTCTTTCTCTCCCTCTCTCTCTCTCTTTATGTCTCTCTTGCTCTCTCTCTCTAACTCTCTCTAACTCTCTATCTATTTTTTCTCTCTCTCTAACCCTCTCTATGTCTCTCTAGATGTCCATATCTCTATTTCTGTCTTTCATCCTCTTTCTCTCTCTCTCTCTCTCTCTCTCTCTCTCTCTCTCTCTCTCTCTTTCTCTTTCTTTCTCCCTTTCTACCTCTTTTTCTCTCCCTTTCTCTATCTTCCTATTTTTTTCTTTTTTTTCTTTCAGTCATGAAATAGTCTTCGATGGGACTTCAATCTTGAGAAATACCAAAAACCGGAATTTTTGCACTTTTTCGGCTGTTTTTTGGCCCTAATGAAAAATTTCGGTGAAAACCTAAAAAAATTTTTATTATTTTATTATGTTTTTCAGCGTAAAAAAGCTATCGAATACGTGGTTCAAATTGAAATTTGGTTAGGTTTGAAGAAAGTTACCGTAACCCAGGGTCACCCTACCGTACCCCGGTACCAAAAATCGATAATGATCCAAAAGTCTCCACTTGAAAAACCTGAAAACGTGAAATTCTTTGTACGGTAGAATACTACAGGGCGTGGAAAACGTCTTTCGGTTTTAAACCTGATTTGGGATATTTCAGTCCCTTCTCCATTAAACGCTGATAATTCACACTTTTATCAGACAAATAGTGTTCATTAGAATTCAATCTTGAAAATGTTTTTTTTTCAATGAGGAAGTAAGTTCCTTATCTTTTAAAACCTATGTTTTCCGTGTCTGGTATTTTACGACGACATCAATTTTTTAACCTTGCAAAGTAGCAAAGGTCGTTCTCCTTTGCACTGCTCTTTTCCCTCTGCAAAGCAATAAATTTTTCAATAAAGTAAGTGATTCACCAATAAGTACTTCCTTTGAAAATCACTTCCACATTGAAAATTGAAGCAGAATGGGAGTGAGGGAGACAGAAAAAAGAAAAAGTGAAAAAACAATCATAAAAGAGAAAGAAAAAGACGAATATAGACAGCACAACAAAGAATTGTGGAGTGAAATGCAGAAAAACGTAAAACTGGGGTTTTTTGTTTTGCAGGGCATTCAAAACGTCTTCTTTGGTGTTTTCGTTCGTTCAGTCATCTTTGCCCTCTGAATAGTTTAAATAGTTGGACAGGATGCTAAAGCTAAAGGTAGCCTCTGTGAGGCTTTGGCTCCAAACAGAAAAAAAGTGAGCCATACTTTACAGCTGCTTTGCGTTCACTCCTGATCCAAACTCCAACTTCGACTACGAAGAAGCTGCCTCCGACAGGCAGAGATGCACAAGATGTAGATGAACCAGAGACTCCACATAATTATTATTGGAGCCCTCGTAGGGGACATTGATCACCTGGCAAAAATACTATAACTTATATATTTTGTTCCTGAAAAGATGAAATATTCTGCATTGTCTTCAATGTTTTTGATTTTAATCCCGATTTCGAATGTTTCTGTGCCCTGTGCTTAAGCGATGACCAGTGTTATTTATTGCCCTTGCTCTCTCGCTTAATCAAACAAAAATGTGAATTATCACCAATGCACTTTTATTTTTCTTGTCTGACTTAAAAGTCTCTTCTGACATGGCCCTGATTCCTTAATGCTGCTCTTTCTACTCTTTGTTTTGGCTGGCTCCAGTCTTCTAGCTTCGGCTGAAATTCCATCCCAAAATGAGGAAGGTTAGAACTAAAGTGTGTGTGTGTGAGAGAGAAAGAGAAAGAGAAAGAGAGAGAGAGAGAGGAGTATGTGAGTCAGTGAGTCAGTGAGAAGATTAGAGAAGGTGTTTTAGGAATCGAAGCCCAGCCTCCTGCAGTTACCCCACATCCTCAAGTTAAGGTTTAAGGATTAAGGTAACTTAAAATTTAAAGCACTTAATTTCAGACAACTAAAAAACAAAACCACCCGCTTCACTTGCTCTGTATTCCATGTCGTCTGATCATAAAAGCAGCTCAGATCATATTCCAACATATTCAAATTATCCATACGGTAGGATACTGTAGAAAATTTTTGGTGCATTTTGCAATCCAGATTCTAATCGATATTTGTGCCTTGATTTTTGGAAAAGCCCATCCGGTTTGTGATTTTATTATTGATGTGGCAGGATTTTACTTGGAGCATACTCCGGATGAGACGGTTAGCTGGAGAGAGAGAGAGAAAAGAGAGAGAGAGAGAGAGAGAGAGAGAGAGGGTTAGAGAGAGATAGAAATAGAGAGAGAGAGACAAAGAGAGAGGAGAGAGAGAGAAGGTTACAGAGAGAAAGAGAGAGAGAGAAAGAGATTTTTCAGATCTGCCAACGCTTCTTCCTCTGTGAATTCAAACGCCGTCCACATCAGCGTAATCTCCGCTCTTCTGCTCTCCTCCGGGTTTGAAATACATCTCTGTAACTTACAAAATTTAATTTTAATTCAGTTCCTTGATGAAAAATCAACTATCCATCTGTTGGATCCTCGTCGTCTCCGCCTGCGGTCCTACCTCTCCACCCCTCTAAGTTTCTTTCCAAGAGAAACTGCTCATGCTGTTGAGGATTTTGTTTTGAAGCTCCGGGAGGCTGCGGATCTTGTGGCTAATGGGACTTTGGTGATACAATAAATGTGGTTTAAAAAGGGATTTGTATTGAGAGAGAGAGAGAGAGAGAGAGAGAGAGAGAGAGAGAAATCGAGATAAAGAGAGAAAAAAGTGAGTGAGAGAGAGACGGAGAGAGAGAGAGAGAGGGAGAGAGAGGACGAAGAAGAGATAGAGAGAAGCATTGAGAGAGAAAGTGAGTGAACGAGAGAGAGAGAAATAGAGATAGAGAGAGAAAAGGTGAGAGAGATAGAGACAGAGAGAGGGAGATAGCAAGAGGAGAAAATCGTACTATTGATGTCAAAAAGTTTTGTCAATAAAAAACTAAAGAGAAAAATAAAAAAAATTCTTCGGGAATCGATCTCCCAATCTTCTGTTTCGGAGGCCTACTTCTTACCAGCTGCCCAATTTTTATCTTATTATCGTTTCCAACATTTTGTTTCATCAAATTACCTAAATTTCACTCGTCATCTCCCTGTGAAACCGGCCATGTCGCCCAGGCAAGATTGCACAACAGCTGGCAACACTTGCCCAACTACGGTAGTTTTCCCCGCGTCAAACTGAAAACCCCTGCGTACCCTCAAAATCTCTGCGTATTTCTTGCTGCCAGCCGGGTTTTTCAATTCTAACTTTTTAAAATTACGTAATTTTTCACTTTCCCTGTCAAATTTCCGCATAAATTTGATGTTTTATAAATATTAGACTTTAGATTCGTCAGAATGAGGCGTATTTCTCGCCTCAAAAACGATTTGAAGGAGCTGTCGCCGAGGGAAACCGGCGGATCTCGCGAATCCAGGGCCAATGGAGGTTAATTTCTCTTCTATTTCGGTTTCTAATGGTTGGTTTTAGTTGACCGGACCCAGAAGGCGATGATCACTCTGTTGCCCCATCACCCGAAGGCCAAAGCGGCCGCCAGGAGCGAAGAAGAGCCCGCGGAGGAGTTCTCCTCCCCCTATGACAGGTAAACAATGTCACATTTCTATTTTAATTGCATTTAAACTTGATATATTCAAATAAAAACACTTGTTTTTAGATTCCGCTCCGATTTGCTGACGGCCATGACCGGGCAGAATCGCCGCCGTCGCCACGAAATGTGCACTTTGCTTAAGAATCTCGAGGGAGTCATCAGGATTATAGGTAAGGAAATTGATTTTGGAGGTTTTTGAGCCCTTTCTCTTGCCATTATTCTAATTTTTGATATTTTCAGATGCTCAGAGGGTGAGGTACCGTGTGCTGATGGCCTTCAACATCCTCAAAAACCACCACGGAACGGTCAATCAGACGGAGAAGGAGCAGGCCAGGGCCGGACTCTTCCCCACCGAGGAGGGATTCAGCGAGGAAACGCTGGCCATGCTGGGGGAATGTGGGTAAAAGCGGCCGTTGGTTGGCAAAAAAGCGGTCAAAGCGGCCTTTGGTTGCCAAAAAAGCGGCCCAAGCGGTCTAAAAAAGCAAAAAGAGCAGGGTGGATACCATGATGGCGTCTGATAGCCTTATATAGGGAAATTGCCGCCATTTGGCCTATTGGCGCCGTGCCAGACCAAACTACAATTTCTGAGTTTGGGATCAAACTACAAGGTTCTCGCGCAAATGTGTTAGAAACGTGGTAAAAAAAGCGGTCCTAGCGGCCTTTGGTTGTCAAGAGCGGCCTATGACTGCCAGAAAGCGGCCCAAGCGGCCTTTGATTGCCAAGAAGCGGCCCAAGCGGCCTTTGGTTGCCAGAAAGCGGTCGAAGCGACCTTCGGTTGCCAGAAAGCGGTCCAAGCGACCTTCGGTTGCCAGAAAGCGGTTCAAGCGGCCTTTGGTTGCCTAAAATCGGTTTTTTGTTGCTACAAAACTTTGATTTCAGACGTTTCTCGGATCAGAGGCCTCGTCGGAATGAAGCAGCTCCACGAGGCGGTGGCCGTTGCCTGGTCCGAAGTGAAGGGCAACCCATCGGCCGTCGAAGACCCCGTTGAAGTGGGAATCTGTGATAGGAAGTTCTCAAAGTTTGTTTTTCTACCCCAATATTCAAATTTTTAGTTGATTTTTTAAACTAAAATTTTAATTTTTCCCCAAAAAACTCGCTTTTTAGTGATCCCCTGGACGCCAGTGTGGCTTCGATCCTGAAGTCGGTCTCTTCCACCGTTGGATCTTCAGTCCCTGTGAATCTTTCTCCTGAAGAGAGGTATCTTAAGGCGATTTATAGTTAAAAACGGTCTTTTCAGGACTTTCGTGCCCGTGGAGGTCCAGTGGCCTTCTTGGGACGTGGAACTGGAGCAGATGAGTGCAGCCGTCAGTACCAGTGCCTCTTCTTCCTCCCTGCAGCAGGTCTTCGCTCCGGAGGTTCTCTCTCTCTCTTTCTCTCTCTCTCTCTCTCTCTCTCTCTCTCTCTCTCTCTCTCTCGATGTTTTAGCCGTAAAGACAGCGGCCTGAGGTTGCCAGAAAAAGCAGAAAGCGGCCTTAGTTCGCCAGAAAAAGCGGAAGCGGCCTGAGGTTGCTAGAAAAAGCGGAAAGCGGCCTGAGGTCGCCAGAAAAGCGGCCCTACCAGAAAAAGCAGAAAGCAGCCTTAGGTTGACAGAAAAGCAGAAAACGGCTTGAGAAAACAGCTTGAGGTTGCACTAAAATCTCTTTTTCTATGAAAATTAACTATTTTTGAGGCATAGAAACTCCCAAAACACTCAAATTTCAACTTTATTTACAATTTTCAGCCGACGCCCTCCTCCTCCGCCGGTGGTTTGACGTGTTCCGACATCGTGAACACCCTCTCCTCCTTCTTCCCCGAAAACCACGGCGCCATGACTAAGCACTTGTTTGAGTTGCTCAGTTCCGAGCGTCCGAGCGAAGAATTGCAGGGAGAGGTGGGGAATTTGAATTTTGAAGGAAATTTAAGTTCAAATGGCTGTTTTTTAGTTGAAATTTCATTAAAACTTAGGGGAAATTTCATTAACACTAGCTCAAAATTGGTTTTTTAGTTGATCGATCTGCTGGGCTTCGAGCAGTTCGAGATGGTCGGCCAGATCCTGGAGGCACGTCACGCGCTCAACGATGAGATGAACGGAGTGAAGAGGGACGCTTCTAAACTGAGCAAGTTCGCCCCGGATAAGGTAAGGGAAAGAGGGATGGAGGAGGGGTAGAGGGCAGAGAAGCAGAGTGAGCTGAAGGCGGTGAGCGCAGAGATTGACGAAGAGACACAGAGGAATCTCGGACGACGGTTAGAGGCAGATAACTCTGAAGCTACTGTTAGAGACGCATACACCCATGCCTGAGGTAAAAAAAACGCAGAGGAATCTGAAGCTACAGTTAGAGACGCAGAGGAATCTCAGGATATGGTCAGAGACGCAGAGGACCCAACCAAGTGGGCATGAAATGGAACCCCGTATAGCCATTTATAAGCCACTTTGTGCTCTCTCTCTCTGCATTCCGTCTCTCTCATTGTTGGTGTGGTGCCGTGAAGCAGTTCTGAATCAGCGACATGGAGAAGGCGACCATCATCAGACACGACGCCAGGTAGCCGATCCCCGCCTGAGTGCAGCGCTCGTTGCACACGTAGAGTTCAGTCACCTGAAGGAGAGAGGTTAGAGAGGGAGATAAAGAGAGAGAGAGAGAGAGAGAGAGAGAGAGAGAAAGGGAGAGCGAGAAAGAGAGAGAGAGGGAGAGAGAATGTACCATTTCGTAGGCAGGTGGATCGATTCCTTTGGGGATCCTCGGACAGTTGATCTTCTTGCGGAACTCCTGAAAAAAAGTTAGATAATCGGGAAATGAGCGGCCTGAGGTTGCCAAAAAAAACGGAAGCGGCCTTAGATCACCAGAAAAAGCAGAAGCGGCCTTAGGGTGCCAGAAAAAGCGGAAGGCGGCCTGAGGTTACCAGAAGAAACGGAAAGCGGCCTAAGGTCACCAAAAAAGCCGAAAGCGGCCTAAGGACGCCAGAAAAAGCCGAAAGCGGCCTGAGGTCGGCAGAAAAAAAAGCGGAAACGGCCTGAGGTCACCAGAAAAGAAAAAAGCGGCCTGAGGTTGCCATGAAAAGCAGAAGTGGTCTGAGGTCACCATAAAAAGCGGAAAGCGGCCTGAGGTCGCCAGAAAAGAAAAAAGTGGTCTGAGGTCACCAAAGTTTTCAGAAAGCGGCCTAAGGTCACCAGAAAAAGCGGAAGGCGGCCTAAGGTTGCCAACTGACCCCAATCAACTTGGCCACTTCCGTGGGATGGATGTAGTGGTATTCTCTAGTCGTGTACTTCTCCGGAACGGGCGTGCACGTTATAGCCACTTCGGAACCTGCCAATTCCTACTTATTTTCCTCAATTCAAACAGTCTAAACCTGGCCAGAGGCAGCTGAGCCTCGTCTCGTCCATCGTCTCATTCGTCAGGAGGAAGGCCGTGAAGGAGGTGTCGTGGCACAGCCGACTTCTCACTTCCAGCAGCTCGTGGAATGAGGAATTCCTGGAAATCCGGCTTAATATGCTAATGAATGGCCCACTTTTTGGCGTCATCGTAGGGGAGCGCGGGGTACTGTAGGTCCATCAGCTCTCGGGCGTCGTCTCGCATAGTCTTCCATTCGAAGAGGCTTCAAGAAGAAAGAGATGAGAGAGAGAGAGAGAGAGAGAGAGATTGACAAAGAGAAAGAGAGATGGAGAGAGAGAGATGGATAGAGAGGGAGAGAGAGGGAGAGACTTACGCCTGGTCGTTGCAAAAGAGACGAGGGGAGCACTGAATCGCCCAGCCGATGGCTTCTGTGGCGGAGAGGAGGGGGAAGAGGAGGAGAAGGGCCGCACGCATGAGGGCGGGAGTAGAAAATGAAGAGAGGAAAGTAGTCATGGAGACACAGGCTAATTGACTCACGCGATCACGTGAGGTTATCACGTTTGACATATTCTAATCACTATTTTAACAGGCTTTTAAATGACAGAGGAAATTACGTTTTGGCGGTGCTGTATGCAAATTTGGGGTTTTCATCAAATGAAACTTTCTTGTGTGACATGCTAATAAGGATTTTTCAGTTGGTGCCGTTGAGGAACGATGGAGCGATCTACTGTCAGCAGGTGACGGTGCAGTCGAGTGCACAGGCACAGGTGCGGAAGGAGATGAGGAAGGAGCAGAAGAGGATCAAGAAGGAGTTGTCCAAGTGAGGAGGGAGAGGGAGAGAGAGAGAATTACAATCGGTTAGAGACATAGACACTGGTTAGAGATGCAGACAATGGTTAGAGACATAGACAATGGATAAAAAAATTTTTTTTAATGTTTTTTAATTTATAATTTTTTAAGGACCGCTATGATCACATTTTGTTAGAGGGGCACTGGTTAGAGACGCAGACACCTTTTAGAGACATAGACAATGGTTACAGACGGAGACAATGACGATTAGAGAAACAAATATTCGTTAGAGACGCAGGTGTTCAGTTATAGACGCAGACAATGGTTAGAGAGTCAGACACCGGTTAGAGACGCAGAGACGAAACTAGCGGTTAGAGTCAGACATTGAGATGAACCGGTTAGAGAAGCAGGCAGTAGACACTGAGAAATAGACACTGGTTAGAGACGCAGATATTGGTTAGAGACGCAGAAAATGGTTACAGACCTAGACGATGGTTAGAGACATAGGCAATGGTTAGAGACGCAGACCATGGTTAGAGACGTAGACACCGGTTAGAGATCGAGACAAAGGTTATAGACGCAGGCAATGGTTGTAGACGCAGGGTTTGTTTCAGTCTCTAACATGCCGTTATGTTAAAGACAAGGAAAACAGAGACGTAGACATAAGTTAGAGCAGAGACGAAACCGCCGGTTAGAGTCAGACATTGGGAGAGACCGGTTAGAGAAGCAGAGATGATAGATGCAGGTTAGAAACGGAGACGACGGTCAAAGACAGGTACCGGTTAGAGACGCAGACAACAGTACACAACGGTTAGAGACGCAGAAGCAGTTAGAGACAGACATATTAGAGAAGCAGACAAAAGTTAGACTTCCAGGCATGTTTTATATGTTAGAGACGCAGGTGCACAGAGATAATTAGACAGACAAGCACAAGGGCATATCGAGATTGACAGTGTGGAAGACAAAAAAAAGAGAGATAGATAGATAGATAGATAGATAGATAGATAGATAGATAGATAGATAGATAAAGAAAGACTAACATTATCCTTTTGTTCAGAATCCAACACGCCTTCGGAGAGGAGGAGAAGCTGGAAATGGAACTCGCCCAGCGTGAAATGATGAGACAACGGTAATTTCCTTAAAAATCGATCGATAATCGATTAATTTCAGTCAACTGGAGCTGGATCAGCTGAAATGGAACCCTTCTCTTCAAAGCGCCGCCGCCATCCCCGAAGTCTACCCCTTCGTCTTCGACGCCAGGGTTCATGCCAGCCAGGCGCTGGTCACCATCAAGGGAATGAAGGTGGGTTGAAGCGGCCTTTGGTTGTCAATAAGCGGTCCAAGCGGCCTTTGGTTGCCAAAAAGCGGTCCAAGCGGCCTTTGGTTGCCAATAACCGGTCTAAGCGGCATTTGGTTGCCATAAAGCGGTCCATGCGGCCTTTGGTTGCCAAAAATCGGTCCAAGCGGCCTGTGGTTGCCAAAAAGCGGTCCAAGCGGTCTTTGGTTGCCATAAAGCGGTCCAAGCGGCCGTTGGTTGCCAAAAAGCTGTTCAAGCGGCCTTTGGATAACAAAAAGCGGCCCAAGCGGCCTTTGGTTCTCAAGAATCGGCCTCTCTCTCTAAAATTTAAATTTCAGTACGCTCTACCGGAAGGATCGAAGACCGAAAACACGCGAACCTTCGAATCCGTCGAAGTCCCTCCCGTCAATCGCCAATCCGTCCAGGACATCCAGAATGTTTACATAAAGGATATGGACGAGGTCTGTTCAATATGCTAATTTCAACAATTAGGCCACGCCCCCTTTTCAAAATTTGCTCTAAAATCCCTTTTTTCAGTTGGGTCAATTGGGATTCAAAGGATTCGAGAAGCTGAACACGATCCAGTCGATCGTCTTCGAGCAGGCCTACAAAACCAAGGAGAATCTGCTGATTTGTGCCCCCACTGGAGCAGGTTTCATCCTTAAAATTCGAATTAAGAGGGTTAATTTAGGAAAGACGAATATTGCCATGTTGACTATTCTGAATACCATCCATGAACACACGAAACCGAATGGAGAGATCTGCAAGGACGACTTTAAGGTTTGTGAAGAAATCGGCAAAAAAAAAGTTTTTACGTCTGCATTGCACTGAGTTTACGGGTTGTTATATTTTTAGCCTGCCCTCCGTTTACAAATCATTCCACTTCCAGCTTGCACTGTGTTTACAAATCAGCCCGCTTTTGGTTTGCACTGCGTTTACAGATTGTACAGTAACGATTTGTCTGTTTTCTGATTACGAATCGATTCATGTATGCCTACTTGCCCTGTGTTTACAAGTCGTCCTCCTGGCTTGCTCTGAGTTTACTGAGCGTCCTATGTTTAGCGTACCCTGCGTTTACAGGTGTTATACACCGTGCACTGCGTTTACCAATCGATCCCCTTCTGGCCTGCACTGTGTTTACAGTTTTTCCCTGCATTTAGTTTGCCCTACGTTTACAAACCGGTCTTCTCTAGATTCCATGCACTGCGTTTAACGGTTTAAGTTATTTCCTTTGTCTGCACTGCGTTTACGGGTCGCCCTCTTTCTTTATGTCCTGTGTTTACGGATTGTTCCAAGCCTGACTTGCACTGCGTTTACAAATCGTTCTACTCCTAGCCTGTACTGTGTTTACAAACCGCCCTACTTCTACTTGAACTGCGTTTACAGATCGTTCTTAAGTGCCTGTACTGCGTTTACAGATTGCTCTTAAATGGGTGCACTGTGTTTACGGGTAGTTCAGAACATGCACTGTGTTTACGCTTATTTACTCTTAACCTGCGTTTACAGGTTGCTATGCATAACCTGCACTGCGTTTAACGCCAATTTCCAGTTCCAGTTCCACCCTGCACTGTGTTTACATACTGATTTGGAAATTCTCTGCCCGCACTGCGTTTACAGATCGCTATTTATTGCCTGCACTGCGTTTAACGTCAATTCTAACTTTTTGTCTGCACTGTGTTTACGGATTCTACTAATTAGCCTGCCCTGTGTTTACAAACCTTTCTGCTTCTACTTTGCACTGCGTTTACAGCTTGTTACAATTCTAATCTGCACTGTGTTTACAGCCCGGAATATGCACCTGCTTGCCGTTTACCGATCGTGTTTAGGCACTTGTCTGCCCTATGTTTAATGGCCAACTCCTAGCTTGTATTCTGTTTACGGTTTTAGCGCTTACAGGCTTAACAATTTCTCCGTATCTTTCTATGCCTTACATGTACTCTGTTTACGGATCTCTCCAGTCCTAATGTGCACGTTGTTTACAAACTACACTATATCTTTTACTGTGCCCTGCGTTTACAGATCGCTACTCATTTTTTTTTGCACTACGTTTAACAACAGTTCTAGCTTTGCACTGTGTTTACAACTCATTTTTACATTACATTTTTATAATTAATCTAATTATTTAGATCATCTACATCGCTCCGATGAAAGCCCTGGCCACCGAGATGACCGAAAGCTTCGGCAAGCGGCTGGCCCCTCTCGGCCTGAAAGTCCGTGAATTGACCGGAGACACGCAACTGTCGAAGAAGGAAGTGTCAGAAACACAGGTTTTTTTTTCTGAAATTTCTATAAAATTTACAAAAATTGGTAGATGTTGGTGCTGACGCCTGAGAAATGGGACGTTGTGACTCGCAAAGGAGCCGCTGATAACTCCCTAACTTCGCTGGTTCGGCTTCTGATTATCGATGAGGTGGGAGGGAGTGAATTGGAATATTGCAAAGGGAAATTTAGGTTCATCTGCTGCACGACGATCGAGGCCCGGTGATTGAGACGATTGTGGCCAGAACGCTGAGACAGGTGAGAGAGAGAAAGCGGCCTTTGGTTGCCAAAAAAGCAGTCAAGCGGCATTTTCGTGCCAAAAGCCCTTTTAATTGCTTAAAAGCAGGTCAAGCGTCCTATGCTTGCCAAAAAGCGGCTTTTCACTGCCAAAAACAGGTCAACCGGCCTTTGGTTGTCAAAAAGCGGCTTTTAATTGAAAATAGGTCAAGCGACCTTTGGTTGCCAAAGGCGGCTATTTATTGTCAAAAAGCAGGTCAAGCGGCCTATGGTTGTAAAAAAGCCGCTTTTAATTTTTAAAAAAGCAGGTCAAGCGGCCTTCGGTTGCCAAAAAAGCGGCCTTTGGTTGCCAAAAAGCGGCTTTTAATTATCAAAACTGCTTTTAGTTGCCAAAAATCAGGCCAAGCGGCCTTTGATTGCCAAAAGCGGCTTTTAATGCCGAAAATCAGGTCAAGCGGCCTTTGGTTGTCTAAAAGCGGCTTTACAATAGTCATTTTCAGGTAGAAATGTCGCAATCTGGAATCCGAATCGTCGGACTCTCCGCCACCCTCCCGAACTACGTGGATGTGGCCAGATTCCTCCGTGTGAATCCCTACAAAGGCCTTTTCTTCTTCGACGGCCGCTTCAGACCCGTCCCTCTTACTCAGAAGTAGGTTTACAGAGGTAGAGACGCAGAAGACACGGTTAGAGATGCAGAAGACAGGGGTAGAGACGCAGAAGACAAAGTTAGAGACGCAGAAGACAGGGTTAGAGATGCAGATGAACCGAGGTAGGGATGGAGACGCAGAGTTTTATTTCAGATTCATCGGTGTTAAGAAGATCGGAGGAGTGCGGGAGGTACAGACCACCATGGACGAGGTCTGCTACGATGAAGTCATCAACTACGTCAAGAAGGGCCACCAAGTTCTGGTGGGAACCTCTCTCTCTCTTTCTCTCTCTGTCTCTCTTTCTCTCTCTCTCTCTCTCTCTCTCTCTAATTCTTACTATTTCAGGTATTCGTCCACGCCCGCAGTGCCACCGCCCGTCTGGCTCAATCCTTCCGCGAAAGAGCAGCCCAGTCGGGTCATCTGGACATCTTCGTTCCTCAGACGCTGGGCGGCAGGAGCTACGTCCAAGCCGAGAAATCGGTAATTTCTTTCTACCCAAGCGGCCTAAGGTTTCCAAAAAGCGGTCCAAGCGACCTAAGGTTACTAAAAGCGGTCCTGGCGGCCTAAGGTTGCCAAAAGCGGTCCTAGCGGCCTTTGGTTCCCAGAAAGCGGTCCAAGTGGCTTTGGTTGCCAAAAAGCGGTCCAAGCGGCCTTTCGTTGCCAAAAACGGTCCAAGCGGCCTAAGGTTGTCAAGAAGCGGTCAAAGCGGCCTACGGTTCCCAGAAAGCGGTCCAAGCGGCCTAAGGTTACCAAAAAGCGGCCTAATTTAAATTTTCTAAAACTAATTTTCCAGATCCAAGCTTCTCGAAACGGCCAATTGTACGAGTTCTTCCGCTTCGGCTACGGTGTCCACCACGCCGGTCTTCAGCGTTCCGACCGTCTTCTGATGGAGAAGACTTTCGCTCAGGGTCACATTTCTGTAAGTTTTTGGGCAATATTCAAAATTTAATTGGAATATTGTGGCAAAAACACTTATTTGGAATAGTGGTATTACTATAACATCTACTTTTAGGTTCTCTTCTGTACGGCCACACTCGCTTGGGGAGTGAATTTACCCGCCCATGCGGTTGTTATCAGGGTGAGTTGGATTTTACTTTTTTTCAAACTGCATTTTAGCTTTGTAATTTTGAAATTTCAAATCACGAAAACCTTGCAAATCACTGAACTTCATTCAGGGAACTGACGTTTTCGACGCGGAGAAGGGACAGTTTGCTGATTTGGGAGTGCTGGATGTGCAGCAGATCTTCGGACGAGCGGGAAGACCGCAGTTTGAGAATGAGGGACATGGTGGGGAGAGAGAGAGAGAGACTTGTTATACACGTTAGATACAGGCTAGATAGGTATTTGTTAGAGACGCAGAGAAAGTGGCGTTAGTGGTTAGAGACGCAGACACCGGCTAAATGAATTTGGTTAGAGACTCAGACGTTTGTTTAACTGTTAGAGAAGGAGATAACAGTCAGAGACACATACATCTGTTAGAGACGCAGAAAAGGATCAGAGAAGAGACAGACGCTCAACGGTTAGAGACGCAGGCATGGTTAGATTGTTAGGGACGCAGAGGAGAGAGATGAGAGAGGAACGCAGAAAGTGCTTAGAGTTAGAGAGAGCAGACATACATAGACACTTGTTAGAGACGCAGAGATTGGAAACGGAGATAGCTGTCAGAGACGAAAATGCGCAGCTATTGGTTAGAGACGCAGACGTTGGCTAGAGACGTTGGTTAGTGACGCGGAGAAGAAGTGTATTTATCGGTTAGAGAAGCAGACATCAGTTAGAGACGGTGAGTGTGGTCAGAGACATGCATCTGTTAGAGACGCAAACATCCCTAGAGAGGCATAGAAGGTAGAGACGCAGACAACGGTTAGAGGCGCATATAGTTATCGGTTAGAGACGCAGACTTTGGTTAGACAATTAGAGACGGAGATAGTCAGAGACACATACACCGAGATACATATATGGTTAGAGACGCAGACAGGTGCAGATAACGGTTAGACGCAGACGGTTAGAGACGCAGACAACAGTTAGACACAGACGGTTAGAGACGCAGACAGTTAGACACAGACGGTTAGAGACGCAGACAATAGTTAGATACAGACGGTTAGAGACGCAGAGAACAGTTAGACACAGACGGTTCGAGACGGAAACAGCGGTTAGAGACACAGTGAGAGAGTGAGAGAGGGAGATAGAGAGAGAGAGTTCAACCATGCCTTTTCAGGTATCATCATCACGAACTCCGACAAACTCCACAAGTACCTGGAGATGCTCAACCGGCAAGCCCCCATCGAGAGCCAGTTCTTCAAGCGTCTCAACGACAACCTGAACGCCGAGGTCTCCCTGGGTACCGTATCCACGGTAGATGAGGCTGTGGAGTGGCTCACCTACACCTACTACTACACGAGAGCTCTGAAGAACCCGATGGCCTACGCCCTCCCGCACAACATCTGCGAGGTCGACCCAGATTTGAGGAATCATCTGGCGAAGATGGTCACCGAAGTGGCTGTCAGGCTGGATCAGAACGAGATGATCCGATTTGAACCGGGGTTTGTAGCCTTCTGCCTGAAATCATCAATTGAGGTCAGAAAGCGGCCTGAGGCTGTTAATTGAGGTCAACAATCGGCCTGAGGCTGTCAAATGAGGTCAAAAAGCAGCTTTAGATTGTCAAAACGGGTTTGAAAACAGCTGCCTGAGGTCATCTAAAGCGGCTTAAAAGCGGTCCAAAAAGTAGCCTGAAACTGTTAATTAAGGTCAAAAGCGGCCTGAGGTTAATCAGCTCAAAGAGCGGCCTGAGGCTGTCAAATAAGGTTTAAAAAGCGACCTGAGCTTAATTGGGTTGAAAAGCGGCCGAAGGCTGTTAAATGAGGCCAAAAAGCGGCCTGAGGTTGATCATTTAGCTAAAACAAAGCGGCTTTCTCTCATCTTTTTTTCTTTTCAGAAATGGCTTTCTCAACGCGACCGACCTCGGCCGAATTGCCTCCAACTTCTACATAAAGTTCGAGACGATGGAGGGACTCAAAGAGACCGGAGTGCCCGTTTCCCTCTCTCCTCTGATGCCAGATGACATGGTCATCGCCCTCATCGCTTCGGCCACAGAGTTCTCCAATCTCAAGGTGATTAACTATTCTGAGACCGAGCGGCCTATGGTTGCCAAAAAGCGACTTTTTATTGAAAAATCAGGCCAAGCAGTCAATTGCTGCCAAAAAGCGGCTTTTAAATGCAAAAAAAGCAAGTCAGGCTGTATATGGTTGCCAAACAGCGGTTTTTTTTAAAACAAAAAGCAGGCCGTGACGGCCTATTGTTGCCAAAAAAAGCGGAAAAGTGTCAATTTTTCAATTTTAAGGTGAGAGAAGAGGAGGCGGTGGATCTGGAGGAATTGAGAAGCTACGGCTGCATGGTGCCCGTCCGCGGAGGAGGTCTAGCCAGTGTCCAGGGAAAAGTCAACGTTTTGCTTCAGGTAGCTCTCTCTCTCTCTCTCTCTCTCTCTCTCTCTCTCTCTCTCTCCCTCTCCCTCTCTATCTCCCTGATAAGCTTAGTCTCTGCGTCTCTAACCGCAATGTGAGTCTCTTTGATCGTCGTCTGCGTCTCTAACCATCTCTGCCTAACCATTGTCTGTGTCTCTAACTGTCTATGTCTAACTGTTGTCTGCGTCTCTAACATGTGTATATGTCTATGCCTGCTCTCTCTCTCCTCTCCTCTCCTCTCTCTCTCTCTCTCTCTCTCTCTCTCTCTCTCTCCCTAACCCCTCTCTTTCAGTCCCTGATCTCTCGCAGTTTCGTGCGTAGCTTCGCCCTCGCCTCCGAGCTGATGTACGTCCAACAGAACGCCGGCCGTCTTTGCCGCGCCTTCTTCGAAATCGTTCTAAGAAAAGGGTGGGCCGAGGCCACCAATGCCTTCCTGACCATGGCCAAGTGCATCGAAAAGAAGATCTGGCCACAGCAGAGCAGTTTGAGGTGATTTTTGAAAGGATAAAAAGTAAAAAAGTCCTTTTTTCAGACAGCTGCAGGAGTTCATACGGCTGCAGTGGATTGAGAAGATCGAGAATCGGGGACTGAGCGAGGCTCAGCTTCTGGACCTCAGTTCTAAGGATTTAGGTGTGTTTAGGGGTCTAAAGAACTGAAAGTTGGCTTTGATGGGCCGGTCAAGATCCAGAAAAAGCAGAAAGCGGCCTAAGATTGCGAGAAAAGCGGAAAGCGGCATTATGTCTCAGGAAAAAAGCGGAAAGCGGCCTGAGGTTACTGGAAAGGTCAGAGACGCAGATACCAGCTAGAGACGCAGACATGACAACTAATCGTTTTTTTATTATTTTCTCCTGATTTTGCATGTTAGGCGGCCTGCGGTTGCCAAAAAGCGGCTTTTAATTGCCAAAAAGCAGGGACCATGGTTAGAGACGCAGAAGACAGGGTTAGAGACACAAAAGACAGGGTTAGAGACACAGAAGACGAGGTTAGAGACGCAGAAGACAGGGTTAGAGACGCAGAATACAGGGTTAGAGACGCAGAAGACAGGGTTAGAGACGCAGAAATCAGTTTTTTTTCAGGCTACATGTTCAGTGCTGACGGAGATAAGCTCTACGAAGCGCTGAGAATGATCCCTCGTCTGGAAGTGGAGGCCTCCCTAAAGCCTATCACCTAGTAAGGCCCCTTCCCCAACCCCAGCTAATTATATTTCAGCACCATTGTCCAAGTGGATGCCACCATCCGCCCTGCCTTCAACTGGAACGACCGATTGCTGGGAAAGAGCGGAGCCCAATCCTTCTGGCTCCTCCTGGAAAACGCCAATGAGGACCTCATCGTCTACCAGGAGAGAATCGCCTTCAACAAAGTCAAGGTACCCTCACTTTGATGCTGCAATATGCTAATGATTGTCGCTTTAATGTTGCTTGACCTAATAAGAATGCAGTATGCTAATGATTTCAGGTGATCAAGGGCGAGGCCCAGCATATGGTGTTCACCATTCCGATCAGGGACCATCAGCTGACCAACCAGTTCCAGCTGAGAATCGCCAGTGATTACTTCCTATCTGAGGATACTGTAATCCCGCTGTCTATGCATAATTGCATTCTTCCTAAGTCCTTCAAGGCTCATACAGGTAGAGAGGGAGAGAGCCAAAAAGCGGCTTTTAATTGTAAAAAATTAGGTCAAGCGGCCTATTGTTCCTAAAAAGCGGCTTTTATCGTCAAAAAAGCAGCTCAGCGGCCTTTGGTAGCCTAAAAGCGGGTTTTATTTGTAAAAAAAGCAGGTCAAGCGGCCTTTTGTTGCCAAAAAGCGGCTTTAATTGTAGGTTCAGCGGCCTTTGGTTGTCAAAAAGCGGCGAAAAGCAGCCCAAGCGGCTATTGGTTGCCAAAATCGGCTTTTATTTGCTATAAAGTAGGTTTTATTTGCTAAAGAGCGGTTTATTTGTATTTTTTTCAAAAACAAGTCAAGCGGCCGTTTGTTGCCAAAAAGCGGCTTTAATAGTCAAAATAAGGCTAAGCGGTCTATGGTTGCCAACAGCGGCTTTCAATTGAAAAAATCAGGTCAAGCTGCCTTTGGTTGCTAAAAAGCGGCTTTAATTGCCAAAAAGTAGGTCAAGCGGCCTTTGGTTGCCAAACGCGGCTTCTAAATTTAACCGTTTCCTTCAGATCTCCTTCCCCTGACGCCTCTCCCCGTGACTACTCTAAGAAACCCTAAGTTCGAGGCCATCTACAGCTTTTCCCATTTCAATCCCATCCAGACACAGGTTTCAACAGCAATTTTGTCTTAAATTCTGAGTTTTTTAGGTCTTCCACTGCCTCTACAAAACGGACGTGAATGCCTTGATTGGAGCTCCCACTGGATCCGGAAAAACTGCTTGTGCCGAACTTAGCATGTTCCGTCTTCTGCAGGATCATCCAGGAAAGAAGGTAGGTCAAAAGTAGGCCAAAAAGCGGGCTGAGGCTGTTTATTGAAGTCACAAAGCGGCCCGAGGCTTTCAAATGAGGTCAATAGCGGCATTTGGCTGTTAATTGAGGTCAAAAAGCGGCCTGAGGTTGTTTATTGAGGTCAAAAAGCGGCCTGAGGTTGTCAATTGATGTCAGAAAGCGACCTAACGTTATTTGGGTCAAAAAGCGGCCTCTCTCCATCCTTAATTTTCCCTTTTAGTGCGTCTACATCGCTCCTCTGAAAGCCCTGGTCCGCGAACGAGTGGAGGACTGGAAGAAGAAGTTCGAGCAGGGAATGGGCTATCGAGTGATCGAGGTCTCGGGAGACCACACGCCGGACGCCGCCGATCTGGCCGCCTCTCCCATCCTCATCACCACTCCCGAGAAATGGGACGGAATCACTAGGTGAATCTAAAAATCAATCTAGTCTTCTTCAATAACAATCATGTTTTAGGAGCTGGGCTACGCGCGAATACGTCCGTCAGGTTGGACTGATCATCATCGACGAGATCCATCTCCTGGGGGTGGACAGGGGAGCCGTTTTGGAGGCGATTGTCACGAGGTAAGGGCAGTCATTGGTTGAAGACACAAAGATTGGTTAGAGACGCAGTTATAGGTTAGAGACGCAGAGAAGAGAGATCCAGGGATAGGTTAAAGAACCAGAGAGGCGTTATAGATGCAGAGGAGAACGCTTTCGGTTAGATACGCAGAGAAGATAAGACCCATAAAGTGGTTAGAGGTGTATAATCGGTTAGAAACGCAGTGTTAGGGACTCTGACATCTGTTAGAAAATATGCTTTAGTTAGAGACACAGATAACAAAGAAACAGGTGTCGATTAGAGACACAGCTATGGGTTATAGACGCAGAGAAGAAATATTCTCACGTCGGTTAGAGGCAGGTAAGAAATATATACAGACATTGGTAGACGTTAGAGACTAGGTTAATGACATTGCCATCGGTTAGAGTCATAGATATTGATTAGAGAAGCAGACATGGTAAGGCCAGGCGTTGGGTAAAGACACAGAGATGGGTATAGACGCAGACATCGGTTAGAGGTGCAGAATTAGACATAGCTAGAGACGCAGAGAAGAATGATTTTCAGATCGGTTAGAGACGCATGCAAATTTCCCTATTCCAGGTTGAAGATGATCACCCGTCGCTCGGCTGTGCGTGAGGCCTCCGCCCGTGTCATCGGCCTCTCCACCGCCTTGGCCAACGCCGGAGACGTTGGAGAGTGGCTAGGAATACAAGAGGTACCTCTCTCTCTCTCTCTCTCTCTCTCTCTCTCTCTCTCTCTCTCCTAACCCATCTAATTCAGGACGGCCTGTACAATTTCCGTCCCTCCGTCCGCCCTGTCCCCATCAACGTGCACATCCAAGGCTTCCCCGGACAGCACTACTGCCCCCGAATGGCGCTGATGAACAAACCGGCCTTTAAAGGTAGACAGATCACTATTTTTTATAGATTTTGATCTACGAGTTCAAGAAAAACTGCAATTTTCAGCCATTCTGACCTACTCTCCGGAGAAGCCGGTGCTGATCTTCGTCGCCTCGCGTAGGCAGACTAGACTCACTGCGATGGCCCTGGTTTCCCATTTGGTGTCGCAGGCTGATCCCAAGATGTGGCTTCATATGGACATCATGGAGGTATTTTCAGGGGGAGAAACAGAGAGAGAGAGAGAGAGAGAGAGAGAAATAACCTTTATTTCAGTTGGAGGACATCATGCAGACGGTGAAGGACGAGAACCTCAAGCTCACCCTCCCCTTCGGTATCGGAATGCATCACGCCGGCCTCTCCACCCACGAGAGGGCCATTGTGGAACAGGTAATTTGATTATTACCCTAATAAATTGGTTTCGATTTTGGACAAAAAATAATCACTATTTCAGTTGTACCTGGACAAGAAGATCCAAATCCTGATTGCTACGGCCACCCTGGCCTGGGGAATCAACATGCCGGCTCATTTGGTTATTGTGAAGGGAACGGAGTACTTTGACGGAAAGACCTGCAAATATGTCGACTTTCCGGTTACTGGTTAGTCTCTCTCTCTCTCTCTCTCTCTCTCTCTCTCTCTCTCTCTTTCTTTCTCTCTCTCTCTCTCTCTCTCTCTCTCTCTCCCTAACCCTCCCTATCTTCAGATGTCCTCCAAATGATGGGTCGTGCCGGTCGTCCCCAATTCGACACCTCCGCCGTCGCCGTCATCTACGTCCAGGACGTGAAGAAGAACTTCTACAAAAAGTTCCTCTACGAACCATTCCCCGTCGAATCGAGGTCTTGACTGATTAGCCAATGTTTCTTAAAGATCTGTATGATTTCAGCCTCCTTCCGGTGCTTCCGAACCACGTCAACGCGGAAATCAACGCCGGGATGATTGCGAGCAAGCAGGGCGTCATGGAATACCTTGCCGGCACCTATTTCTACAGGAGACTCTTTGCCAATCCCAAGTGAGTTACACCTCCCTTCGGATATTTCAATTTAAGAAAAATAAAGAAAGAAGACAGGTTGAAGTTCATTTTTTCAGTTTCTATGGCCTGGAGGACCCTTCGGAGCAGGCGATGATCTCCTTCCTCGTCAACGCCGTGGACACTTGCATTGAGCAGTTGCTGGCGTCTAGTTGCATTGTCATCGATGAGGTGCGATTTTTCACATTGTTTGACTGTATCACTGTTTGAGAGTGTTATATGCAAATATGGGTGCTATTTTCAAAAACACGTTTTCAGGAACAAGGCATTATCCGATCGTCACCGTTTGGTCGTCTGGCTGCCATCTACTACCTGCGTCATGAGACGATTCGCTTCCTTTTGGACAATCTGGCTGCGGATAATTCGCTCGAGGATCTGCTGAGGATTCTTTCGGTAGAGGGAGAGAGAGAGAGAGAGGACCACCTAATTCTTCCCCATTTTCAGCACGTTCCCGAATACGCCGAAGTCCCCGTGAGACACAACGAAGACGTCGTCAATACGTAATTAGCATATTGCAGTTCAAAGTCTAAAAACCTATTTTAAGTCAGCTGCAGCGCAGACTCCGCATTCGCTTTCCCACCAATGTCATGGATTCCTCCCACACCAAGGCCCACCTCCTCTTCCAGGTAACCTGCCCTGCGTTTACAAGCTTTTGTGGGCCCCTCGCTTTTTCCGATGCCGTACGGGTGTGACAATAGCTTGGCCGAAGAAAAGTCGACTGACACCCGTATGACGTCGACGAAACATTGAAAAATACAAAAATAAGACCTTAAAACCCAAATTTAGGCCCAAAAAATTCTTTTAGGCCCACTTTGCTCGTCTGGAGATCCCCACCGACTACAGAACGGATCAGAAGAGCGTTTTGGACCAGTGCGTCCGTATCCTACAGGTATAGTTTTTCGCTTTTCGCAATTAAAAGCCGCTTATTGGCAACCATAGGCCGCTTGACCTGTTTAAAACAACAATTAAAAGCCGCATTTGGCCGCTTGATCTTTTTTCAATTAAACGCCGCTTTTTTGGAAATCAAGGCCGCTTGACCATGTTTTTTGGGGTTTAAAAGCCGCTTGACCTGATTTTGGCAATTAACAGCCGGTTTTTGGCAACCGTAGGCCGCTTGACCTGCTTTTTTACAATTAAAAGCCGCTTTTTGGCAACCAAAGGCCGCTTGAAGCCTTTCTTGTATTATTATAAATGTTGATTTAATGAATAAAAACGTTTCTAAAAAAAGAGATTTTTGTTTAAAATCAGTCTTCTAAATTCTAATTTTCAGGCGATGAGGGACGTGTGTCTGTTGAACGGATGGCTGAGCACGGCCGTCCTCATCACGACGCTTCAGCAGATGTGCCACTCGGCTCGCTGGTACGACGACCATCCCCTCCTCGTTCTCCCCTACCTGAAGGACAACGAAGCGGAGAGCTTTGGGTCGGTTTTTGGGGGAAATTAGAATATTGCGAGATACTTAAAACTGGAAATTTGAATAATTGGAAGGGAATTAATTGGTTGTTTGTGGTTAGAAAACTTTTGTTTTTAGGTTAAAATTGGTTAAAATGAGGTTTTCAGAGAGGAGGCGACGATTCCGTGGCTGCAGGACAGACTGAAGGTGGAGAAGGCGGAGAGGGTGAATGAGGTGCAGAAGGCGGCCGGAAGGCTGTTTGAGAAGCAGACGGCTCTGGATAGGGAGGAGGTTAATGAGGTAAGGGGAGAGAGAGAGAAAGAGAGAGGGAGAGAGTGAGAGAGAGAGAGCGTTAAAGACGCAGACAGATCTGATAGAGCAGGACTGGAATTCAGGCGAGAGTTAGAGACGCAGAGTAACACGGATTGGAAGCCAAAGAGAAAGTCGACAGAACCCTTTTTTTAAATCGACAGAGTTAGAGAAGCAGAGTTATTGAAGGCGAGAAGCAGATTGTTAGAGATTGGAATTATACAGGCAGTGAGGATGAAGAGGTTAGACACGCAGAGTAGAAGGTCAAAGACATGTGACTGTCCATTTGGAGGCTGCGCTGGTTAGAGACGTAGACACAATGCTACACAGAGAGAGAGAGAGAGAGAGAGTTGGCTGAACGCACTGGCAGTTACAGACGCAGACATGAGTATTAGAGACAGACAGTGTTGCATCATTGTAAGAGACAGAAACTCATAGCCGTTCACTTGGAGAATTGTCTTGTTAGAGACGCAGACACACCCGATAGAGCGAGACTACCATCCTGGTAAGGGTTAGAGACGCAGAGTAACTCTGCTCAAAATTGAAGAGAAAACCAGGTCATCATGGAATCGTTTAATTTGACGGCGGGTAGAGTTAGAGAAGAAGAGTTATTGAAGATCAGGTTCAGACTGTTAGAGACGCAGCGTTTTATCAGAATTAGACAGCTAGAGGGTCAGGGAAGCAGATTCATTGGAAACTGTTAGACATAGAAACACCGGAGAGAGGAGAGAGAGAGAGAGAGAGAGAGAGAGGAAACCACTTTTCTTCAGATCACCACCTCCCTCTGCCGCTGGCCCATCATCAACGTGACCTCCATGCGCTTCACCCGCGGGGCCCAGGAGCTCTCCGTCCCTCTCTTCAGCTCGAAGCCCCTCCGTCTGGAGAAGAACTCCATGTACCGCCTCAAAATGGAACTCGAGGCTCTGGGACCGAACAAGTTCAACGGAAAGGCCCACCTCCCTCGTTGGTCCAAGGAAAAGAACGCCGGCTGGATCGTTTCGGTGACTTTTCTTCCCTTTTTCTTCCTTGCAACTAAACTTATTTGAATATTACAATTAAATCAATTAGCATACTGCAATTACCCCCATTTCCAGGTAGGAGACAAGGCCTGCAACCAGCTGCTCTCCATCTCCCACGTGCCAGCCGTCGAGGGCCGCCGCACAGCGAGAGTTGACGTCCAGACGCCCGACAGAACGTAACCTCGCTCCAGTGCTAATTCTATAATTTGAATTTAGGGGAAAGCATACGATCACCGTGTTCCTCTACTCCGACTGCTACCTGGGAATCGACCAGGAGTTCGCCGTCCCCGTGGAGCTTCACTGATTTTGTTATAGGATTTCTCATTTGTTCTTCATTGTTTTCCCCGCCTTTGATTAGTATTTAATTATCGAATTCCGGGTTTTGTTAGTTGAAAGATGTGATAAAGTTATTCAAATTTGGGTTTTCAAGAAATTTGGAGTGTAACGAGAGAAAGAGATAAAATGACAACCAAAGGCCGCTTTATGGCCACCGAAGCCGCTTTTTTTTTTGCAACCAAAGGCTTTTTTTAAACAAAGGCCCCTTTATGGCAGCAAAAGGCCGCTTTTTGACTACCAAATGCCGCTTTTTGGCACCATCGGCCGCTGTTGGCAACCAAAGGCGGCTTCCTGGCAACCAAAGGCCGCTTTTGGCAAGCAAAAACAAACATAATTCGAAGAGAGTTGTAATGAAAAAAGGTGCGTCTCTTGGACGACGTCCGACCAGATCTGAAAATAGAATTTTACTTTTATGTTGTCTCTTCTAGGAGTTACGGGCTTTAGGGAAAGAGCCTCTCTTTAGAGAAGAGAAGGTCTCAGGATTTAAACAAATACCTTAAAGTTTGTCCAAAACTTGTATAATGTTATTATGTTCGGTATGACAATTCTTTTTTGTCTCGGGTTACGGTAGATGATCCTAGGTTACGATAACTACTCTTCCCAGCTGTCCAACTGTTCCATTTCACCAATATGTACCAGAATCAGAGCAAAATACTCAAAGTAAGACCTGCGATCCCTTCTGTTTACACGTCATCTGCGTCTCTAACCCTGGTGTTCTGCATCTTTTGCCTCGTCCTCTAACCCAAACAGTCTCTAACCTAGGCACCTGAGTCTCTGACCCTAACATCTGTGCTTCTGAATCTGACATCTGCACCTCTGTAACTCACTTCTGCGTCTCTGACTTAGACATCTATGTCTATGATGTTATCTGCGTCTCTAACCCTGTTCATCCGCGTCTCTAACCTTGTCATCGGCGTCTCTGACCTTGACTTCTGCGTCTCTAACCCTGATTCCCTGCGTCTCTGACATTGGGATATGCGTCTCTAACCTATGCATCTGCATCTCTGACCTCACTAACTTCGTATCTGACACCAATTTAGTTTTCAAACTTTTTGAAAGTAGAAAAGTCAAGTGACCCCAGTCGAAAATAAACGTGTGAATTAGAGTAACCATGGGGAAATACAGTATAACCGTTCTTAACCGTCACTCATGGCGTCTCTCTATCTGCGTCTCTGACTATCCTTCCTCATTCTCTGACTATCCCACTCTGCTTCTCTAACGAGTTTCTGTCTCTAACCTCCATGTGTCTAACTACCAGTGCGTCTGAGTGCTGCGGTTATGTAGATTTTATTCAAAAACTACAAAATTAATTTATTCAACTTGGCAACATAACAAGAAAGACGGGGGAGGGGGTTTAAAGCAAAGCGGGGATGACGACGTCTGGGGCGACCATGACTGAGTGGCGAGCGGCCGTCTGCAAATTGGCATTTTATTCACATTTATGGAAATTTGAAATTCCATGTTCAACGGGCTAGCCCGGTAGCTCCCTTGGCTAACCACCATTGAAAGTTTAACCAACCTTCAAAGTCTGAATTTCCTGGGTCCAGTCGAGGGCGGCGATGTTGGTCACGGCGGCGACGAAGAGCTTCTTGGCCTTCTCGGCATTCTCCCTGAACGTCTTCATCACCAGTTCCATCGACACCTGGAATTCGGATTTTAGTCTCTCTCTCTCTGTCTCTCTCTCTCTTTGTCTCTCTCTATCTCTCTCTAACTTACGTGTTCCTCGTCCTTCCAGCAGTCGTAGTCGGTGGCGAGGGCGGTGGTGGCGTAGGGGATGCCCAGTTCCTTGGCCAAAACGCACTGAAAACAGCAAAATTTCTCTCTTTCTCTGGCTCTCTCTCGTGTTCTTTTTTTTCTCTCTGTCTCTCTTTCTCTATGTGTTTGCGTCTCTAACCAGAGCAGTCTCCAAATCAAGTTTTTTAACCTGTACTCTACGTGTCTGACCTGTGCTGCCTCTCTACCACTAGAAATCTAAAAAAAAAGACACTGCGTCTCTAACCATCTGTTTCTGACCTTCATCGAACTCTACTTCTCTAACCCAGTTCGCCATGAAAATATCGACTTTCAAACGCACTCTAATTACGCTAAATAACTGTTTTAAATAGATTTGTCAAAAGTGGCCTGAGGCTGTCAATTAAGGTCAAAAAGCGGCCTGAGGCTGTTCATTAAGGTCAAAAGCGGCCTTAGCCTGCTAATTGATGTCAAAAAGCGGCCTCTCTCCCTCTCGCTCTCTCTCTCTCCGTACCTCCGGCATCATGGTCATATTGACGAGGCTCGCTCCCCACGACCGGAACACCCGACTCTCGGCCTTCGTGGAGAATCGCGGGCCCTCAATGCAGACTCCGAATCCATCCGGGTGGAACTTCAGTCCCACCTCCGTCGCCGTGTCCATCAACACCTAAATTTTCTGGATTTTTGAGCCAGAAACACTTAAAAAGGTTTTTTTAAAGTTTTAGATAAATAGAGAGAGAGAGAGAGAGAGAGATTGACTCCTCCTACCTGTCTCAGTTTCTCGTTGTAAGCGGGGTGCATTTGAATATGGCACACGCCAGGGAAGTCCTCCACCGTTCCGTCGAAGAAGGTTCCCTTGCGACCGTGGGTCCTGCAACGAAAGGTAAGTTACATTATGAAATTTGGATAAAAAAATACCTGTCGAAGACAGAGTCGGGGAAGACCAAATCTCCGGGCTGGACCTCCTCCTGAAGGGAACCGCAGGCCGTCGAAGTTAAGATGACAGTGGCGCCTGGAAAAGTGGCTTTTATAGTGAAAACAGGCCGCTTTTTGACCTCAATTAACAGCCTAAGGCCGCGTTTGACCTCAATTGACAGCCTCAGGCCGCTTTTGACCTCAATTGACAGCCTAATGCCGCTTTTTGACCTCAAATGACTGCCTCAGGCCGCTTTTGACCTCAATTAACTCACCTAGAGATTTCAGAGCCCAGATGTTGGCACGGTAGTTGACGTTGCCGGGCATGATGTCGTGCTTCCTGCCGTGGCGGGCGAGCAGAATGCATTCGACGCCGTTGATTGTACCTGGAATTACAACGTCAGGCCGCTTTATTTTTTTTTTCTACAAAAAAGGCAGCTTTTCACAATGTTTTTGAGGGATTAGAGAGAGAGAGAGAGAGAGAGAGAGAGAGAGAGAGAGAAAGAGAGAATCTTTTTTACAGCAAAAGGCCGCTTTTTCGAGACATAAGACCGCTTTTCACAACAGAAGGCCACTTTTAACAGCATAGGGCCGCTTTTTACAACCTAAGGCCGCTTTTTTACAACATAAGGCCGTTTTTTTTACAACATAAGGCCGCCTTTTTCTACAACCTAAGGCCGCTTTTTCACAACATAAGGCCGCTTTTTCACAACATAAGGCCGCTTTTTACAAGAAAACACAGCTTTTTTGCAACATAAGGCCGCCTTTTACAACGTAAAGCCGCTTTTTTTACAACAGAAGGCCGCATTTTACAACAGAAGGCCGCTTTTTACAACATAAATCCCTTTTTTACAACATAAGGCCGCCTTTTTATAACAAAAAGACGCTTTTTACAGCATAAGGCCGCCTTTTAACAACAAAAAGACGCTTTTTTACAGCATAAGGCCGCTTTTTTTACGATATAAGGCCGCTTTTTACAACATAAGGCCGCTTTTTACATCATACGGTCGCTTTCTTAAAATATAAGGCCGCTTTTTACAATATAAGACCACCCACCCTCAAGGAGAGAGTCGCTGGGAGGTCCGAAGGGAGTCTCCACCGTAACCTGAAATCCTTCTTTAAAAACCATATTTTACCCTTTTTAATGTCCTAATATTCTAATTTCCAAATTTCACCCCCCCCCCCCCTTTTCCTCAAAAACAGGTGTTTCCCCGTATCAGTGACCCCTGAATTTTGCAAGGGAAGCCCTTGTTGACCACGGAACTCGTGATAACCACATGACTCCAATGTTTCCCCCGTAAAATGCCAATTGGTCCCACCTCCTTGGCGTCCTGAAGAATGCCCGGCTCCTCGAGGCCCGATCCTCCAATGATTCCTACTTTAACCATCTGAAATTGTAAATTTAATTGTATTAATTTGTTTTTTTTTAATTAAAAAAGAATATATAGTTTAAATGTATTTTAAATAATTAAAATGAGAAAATTGGGAGAAGGAAGCGAAAAAGGGCGAAAGGTGCGGGGTTTGATCGATGGGTAGTGCATGTTTCTGCTTATCTAATCTCCTGCACTCCGCTGAAATCGTCTGGGTCATTTCGACGAAGGGCAATCCCTGTTCATGGAGACTCTTTTTGTAGTTTGTGGTCTCACGGGCGGCGACCTCAGACCGCTTCTGCTTTTTCTGGCGACCTCAGGCCGCTTTCCGCTTTTTTGACGACCTCAGGCCGCTTCTGCTTTTTCTGGCGACCTTTCTAGGAAATCTTGGTCGAAGCGTGTCTGTCCGCCAACGCAAAATGGTCCCATAAATTACCAACCGCACGACCAAGGTTCGATCCCGGTCGGTGCATTTCTTTTTTGTCTAACTCTATTTGACGAATATGATAGATAGAAATATAGTTAAAGGGACCTCCTTTTCAAAATGACGGCAAATCCTATACTAATCAGGCCATTTGTGAAAAACCGTTGCTTGGAGCGGTGTTGGAGAAAATTAACCTTAGTGAAATGGGTGAATTAGCATAACATCGACCCTCATTTCAAAAAAGGAGGCTGATGAGCATAAAGGGGAATCTTGGTTTTATTTTGTGATGATCCCAATTCTGGCAGCCTCAGACCACTTTCCGACGACCTCAGGCGGCTTTTCGCTTTTTCTGGTGACCTCAGGCCGCTTTCCCGCTTTTTCTGCCAACCTCAGGCCGCTTTCCGCTTTTTCTGGTGACCTCAGGCCGCTTTCTGCTTTTTTCTATTAACCTTAGGCCGCTATCAAAATTTGTCTGTCCGTCAACCCAAATTGGTCCATAAATTACCAAACAGACGACCAAGGTTCGATCCCGATCGGTGCACTTCTTTTTTGTCTAACTTTATTTGACTAATATGATAACTAGAAACATATTTGAGGCATTTTAAAAAGGTTCAAGAGTAATTGCACCAATTATTTTTTTAACTTTTATAGGTTCCAAAGGCTCAAAAAATCTCTCACCCCGGTCAGTGATTGTGGAACCCTGGTTCTGTGATTGTGGAACCCTGGTTCTGGAGCTGGTAGAGCAACGATGAAATTAATACGTTCGTTTGTTTATAGAGAAAAAAACAGGATGGATGTTTCGTAGAACGCAATCGCAGATCGAATAGGAAATGTGTGTTTTCACTGACGATTCCGAGAGAGATGTGCGTATTTGGCAGCGTAATCAAGATTCGAGCGGGAATTTTGAATTCATCTTGAACTTGTCCTTAACACAAATACGGTATAAAACCCCCTAAGAAACGTATTTTTGTAATTTGTTTATTAAGTTAATTTAAGAATGAGGAATCAAGCATACCTTGGTTTTTTCATTTGAACTTTTTTTTGCTAACAACTTTAGACCGCTGTTTTATACCATAGGCCGCGTGACCTGCTTTTCGGTGATTAAAGGCCGCTTTTGGCAAGCATAGGCCGCTCGAACAGCTGCGAAACCTTGTTTCTTTTCGAACAGCTGCGAAACCTTGTTTCTTTGGGGTTTGACCCCAGTGGGGCCTTTCTTTTTGACACCCCCTCTTTATCTTGTCCAGGTATGGAATCAAGAAGATCTACTTTAAAATTCTGGGCCCAGGGAAGGATCTACATAACTGTCTAAATTAGCATATAGCACCCCCATAAATCACTTTTTAGTGCCATTTTTAGCTCAATAGCACCCATTCACGGCGGTTTCGAACCCTCAAACATTGTCCAACAGGTGGCGAGGGTCTGCCAATCAATACCTAGTATTAATAGATTCTGATCGATTTTTAAAATTACAGTAAACTACAAATACGGTCCACCCCTCTACTGACGCCAGAGGAGCAGGAAAACTGGAAGATGCCCGGTTACAGACGATAAAAGCAAACATTCCTTCTGCAAAAAACCATGTTAGTCCCTGGCCGCGGAATGTTGCTGTTTCGTTGCAGACAATTGTGGGAACCAGGCGCCGATTTCGGAGGTTGTTTTTTGAACGTTTGGTGGTTGCAGTGCACTAAATTTACATCGATCATTTGGATTTTAATGATCAACTTTGAAAAATAAAAATGTATAACAAATAAGTGGCAGAAGGAACGCTTGAAAATACAAACCCCTTCTCCCAGACGAGAAAATCAAGTATGGTCCCTGCAAAAGAAACCCCAAAGTTGTCTCTGACGGAGCAATCTCGCTGCCCGTGCAGACAGTGGTGGGAACCAGGCGCCAATTTGGGTGGGTGTTCTTTGGCCCAGTGATAAAAGTCGCAATTCATCCCATTCTCAAATGCTGGCTAAAGAAATTGTATTTTAGTGAGACCTTATCGTTAGGACAGGATGATCTTGGAGGTGTCCGCCTGAAACACATTTATTTAGTTCCCAATATGTGCCTCAGGACAAGGTCAGGCCGAGCTTCAAAATCCCTTAAATTCAGAAACCTAGTCACCAAGGAGGTCCCTGGAAACACCTCCAGCTTAAAAAAGCGGAAGGCCGGCAGTTGCTCCACTTCCGATCGACCACTTGGCAGCAGTTGCATGAATGCTCGTAAACAACAACATTCCACAGATATCAGTGTTCTCCCAATTTTCTCATTCATCAGCATATAGCAACACAACTCGTGTTATCTAATGGTAAATAACCAACTTTCGAAGTTGGTTATTTTTGCAAAATTTGTTAAATTTAAAAATTCAAAATTTGTTAAATTCTTCATAAATCAGTCGTCTGGAAACTCAGAAAATGAAGATTTTATTTAAAAAATAATTTTAAACCTGGATTTTTTAAAATTATTTAAAAAAATATTTTCACTTAAAACAGAATACAAAGTCTTAAAATTCTAGCCGTAAGTTCCAAAATGTTTTCCATTTGAGGGACTCCACTGTAAACATCGGGCAGGTTGTAAACAGCAGGCGGACGAGTTGTCTTTTTGAAATTCATATAATTTTATTTTAAGTTATTGTTGTGTTTAAGTTGTGATGTTTGTATTATTGCTAAATTCAAATTATGTTTTTCTTCATAAATCAATTGTTTAATGTTTCAATTTTAAACCTAGTCATTTTTTAAATTTTCTAAAATTTTCACTTAAAATAGAATAATTTATCTTAAAATTATAGATTTAAGTGTTAAAATTTTTGAATGTTCTTTTTCAATTTTTTTTTTGCTTGAAAAGTCAAAATATTCCCTTTTTAAGGACACGTCGTCCGGTGTAGACACAATACAGATTGTAAACAGCAGGCGGACGAGTTGTCCCATTTCCCCCAGTAGTTTTTCCTTTCAGAATCAAGAAGAGGTTTGCCAGAAGGGCTTATGATAATCAAATAAAAGACAGAAAACTTCTTGTAGAACTTTAATAAACGGTTCTGACAAGTGGGTGCGACATCATCACCAATGACACAAAGACTAAAACAAAAATGTCGATCGGGGGTGGCCAGGACAAAAAGCGACAGAAGAGGCACATAAGGCTTGTGAGTCGAGCACAAAAAAGGAACCAGCTTAGTTTCGTCGACGACAAAAGTGCTCGAGGCCATTTCGAGTAGGGAGTACCCAGATCAGTAAGCAAAGGTCTAACAAAGAAAAAAATCATATCCTAGTAACAATTTCATCGGGCCTGGGAGTGGAAAGAGAGACCCCGAGGGGTCCCTCTACACGTCAGGTGGTTGGTTGGCTTAAAATAAATATAGAAGTCTAGATTCTCTAGAATAGATTATTACAAAGAAATGGAGAAATGTAAAATGATGAAGGAAGAAAGCACCCGACCGGGGAAATACCAACCCATCAAGAGCACGAACAGACAAAGGGCAACTTCAAAACGACAATTGAGCAAGGGTTATTAACTAATCCTAGGAATCAGTGGTGAAGCAACTCGTAGAGGTTGTTGAAGTTGGGCACGTCCGGACGGCAGGCCTTCAGAGCCTCGTTGAGAGACTGCTGGTCTAAGTGCTTTTTACAGGCCAGGTTTTCGTAGTCCATCGCCAGCATCATGGCGAAGTCTTCGTGCTTCACGAGAGACTCGGCCTGGAAAAGGAGAAATTAATTTTTTACATTTTAATTTTAAAAAAAAACAATTTCATTTCAAACGTCATTAAAAAGATTTAATTTTAAAATTAAATAATACTTATTTTTGTGTAAAATCCATGTTATTCCAAAAGTCATCAAAACGTTAAATTTTAAAATCAAATTTAACATAAAATAAGATCCTATTTTTAAAATAAAATAAAACTTGTTTTGATTAAAATCTATTTTCTTCCAAAATTCATTAAAAAGTTAAATAAAATATAATTTTTAAACGGCAGATTTCGGTACTTTGTTTTGTAAAAATATTCATTTTATATTTATTTTTTAACAAAAAAAAACCTGCTTTTCAAATTTGTATTAAAAATAAAAGATTTTGTAATGTAAAATGGGTTGGAAAAATTTAAATTATTGATTAAATATTTTAACTGTCCATTTTTATGAATTTTGTTTTTAAATTTCGGAATGCAATATTAAATAGCTCTTCTATTTGAACTTAAGGTTTAATTTTTAAATTAAATACATCAATAAAAAAGTGGAGATGTGGTAAAATTGCAAGGAATCATTTTTAAGTGAGCCGTTTAATTGATTTTAATTTTCACTTGAAAACTAAAATTTAAAAATAAATAAAGAAAATAAAACGCACCATTATCCGCAAGACGGACACGAGGAGAGAGAACTTGTATCCCTTGCGGGGGTCGTTGGCGGCCTCCACAAAAAGATCCGAGTAGTTCTCCAGCGCCGTATGGATCCACTTCGGCCCATCGTCGTCTCCGTTCTGGGCGGGAGCCTCGAACAGGATAGTACCGGCGAGCAGCTGAAAAATAGTTTTTTAAACAAGTTAATAAATTAAACTCATAAATAAAAATAAATTACCTCGGCGAACAGTTCCCAGCACTTGGGCTTGTCCTCCCACATCTCCTTCTCGATGACCCACGAGCAGAACTGCTGCAGACTGAAAAAGAGAAATGATTGAGAAAACCATTAAATTTGCATATTGCACGTAAAAATTAGCATTATCCACCTAAAAATCGTCTTTTTCAGCCAAAAAAACACCTCCAACGGCGGTTTTAACTATATGAGTCAAATATAAGATTAAAATATGCATTATCAGGTAGAAAAATCAATTTTTGAGTTTAAAATACAAATTTTTTTAAAAACTAACCCCTGGATGATTTCGGGTTTCTTAAGGCCGTCCTGCATGGCCAGAACGAGGGCTTCGACGGCCGGCGCCTTGAATTCCTTCTTGAGCTTGTCAACGTAGCACTGGGCGAAGCGCTGGAAGACGTCGGCGATCTTGGGGGAGCCGAAGCGTTCCGCCTGGCGTTCGCTGGTGGAGAAGCCGAACAAGTCACCGACGAGCTGGAAAATGTGGATTTATGGGGAGAATTTGATGAATTTAAATTTAATAAAAGAGAATTTGGTGAATTCGATGAATAAATCAGCAATTCAATGAATGAAGAAAGGCAGACATACCTCGGGAAGAGTCATATCTCCAGAGGCCTGCTCGTCGAAGCGGGAGGCTATGATGCCGACCATCTTCTCGCGCTTCTCCTCGTTCTCCTTGGCCTTGGATTCGTCTTCCTGGGAGTTGATCGACAGCTGAAAAGTGGACTTTAAATAAAATAATTATTAATAAAATTTCATATTTTAGTTAATTACTGTTTTAAATATTAGTCAGTTTTAAGTTTGTTTCAAAATTAAACCGCTCATTTTAATAAAAAGGTTTTTAAAGAAACGACATTTTAATTAAAATTATTGTTAGTGAAGAAACCATGGTAGTTGGCAAATTAGTTTTTTACGACCGCAATAACGCTTCCAGAAATTTTATTCTTGAAAATAGATTATTAATTTTTTTAATTCTAAAAAGCCCGAAAAACACTAATTTAATGTTGGTATAGACTTTAAATATTATAATTAATAAACAAAAATGTAGCAAAATTCCTGTGTTCTGCTATTTTTCAACATTAGTCTTCAAGAGTATAGTTTTCGTCAAAAAAGTGGTTGAAACAAGAAATTCACGATTTCATTTTCCATCAAAAACAGCGGTCATTTCACGCCAGAATTCCTTTTTCTCGTATATATTTTATGTTTACCTGAGAGGTGCTCCTCCTTCCACCGGCGATGGCTCCTGCAGCGGCCAGCGCAGCGCTCTTCTCATCCACCGTCGAGTTCTTCCTGCTCTCGCTGCCCTCACGACTGCTGTTATTCCTTCCCCAAGCGGCGCGCGAGCCTCCGGCCTCGTTCGCATTTCCACCACCCTGCGATCCACCCTTCCACGACTTCTTCTGCAGACCCGTGCTGGTGTTAGCCTAAAAAATTTGTTTAACTTTTAAAATTTTTAAACGAATTTTGATGATTTTTAAATAAATAAAGCTACAAAACTCACCATAGACATGGACATCTGCCTGGGAGCAGCGGTGGAGACGGCCATTTTGCTGGCGATGGCGGCTCCGGCCTTCTTCTGCGTGGAGGTCACCCTCGAATCCAGCGAGTTGCGGGAAGGAGGAGGGGCGTTTCTGCGCAGCGAGTTGCTGCCCATTCGAATACCGGTGCTCTGCTTGCGGTCGTACTGAAAATACAGGTTTTGTTTTTAATTAAATTTTTTAAACTTTAAAAAGTTTAAAAAAATAAAAAATATAAACTGACGTTGTCACGCTGGTTCTGGAGGTCCACTTGCTCCTGAGCGATTTCCTTGTGAATCTCGGAGAGTTTCTTGGGTCCGGCCTCGACGGTCTTTCTCTGCTTCCAGCCGCTCTGCCTCAGCTCCATCACTCCCATGATCTTGAACCTGGAAAGAAAAGGGTTTAAAATTGCCTTGGACCGCTTTCGGGCAACCAAAGGCCGCTTGGACCGCATTTTGGCAACCAAAGGCCGCATGGACCGCTTCTTGCAACCAAAGGCCGCCAATTCCGCTTTTAGAGATACATTATTCCAACTCACTTGATCTTAGGCGTGCAGTTGGGGGCAAGTTTAGTGAGATGCTGGAACAGCTGACTGAGGTATTCCTTAGCTCCGCCAAAGTCCTGGCAAGTCTCGAAGGATCTTCCGACAGCCTCGATCAACTGAGTGGCGCACATGAGCGACTCCTAAAACGAATAATATATTTTAAATTTAAAATAATAAGTATAGTTTAATAAAAAATAAAAAAGTATTTTATAAAGTAAGAAATGATAAATAAAAACAAACCTCGTCGTAAGGAGGGGCGGGGAGGTTGCCGGCGGCGTCGGGGTGACTGTGTCTCATCAGATCGAAGAGGCACCACTGGATGATCTTCGTCGAGAGCAGGTGCTGGCCGTAGAGCTGACCGATGAAGCTATAATTAGGCTGGGTGAATATTGCAGAGGGGGACGTACTTGATGTTTCCGAACTTCCTCCTACGGAATTTGTTATAAGCCTCCTGGTACTCGATCTCCATCTGCTTCTTCTTGATCTCGTCGGTTTCTTCGTCCAAAGCCTTTTTCTAAAAAGAAAAGATTATTATTGATTTTTAAACATTTGTATCGCGGCGCGACGCGCGAAAATATGAAGTGATCTATTTTATTTAATTTTCTGGCGACCTCAGGCCGCTTATCGCTTTTTTGATGACCTCAGGCCGCTTTCCGCTTTTTCTGGCAGCCTCAGGCCGCTTCTGCTTTGTCTGGCGACCTCAGGCCGCTTTCTGCTTTTTCTGGCGACCTCAGGCCGCTTTCCGCTTTTTATGGCAACCTCAGACCGCTTCTGCGTTTTATGGCAACCTCAGGCCGCCTTCCGCTTTTTATGGCAACATCAGGCCGCAAAGAGCTAAAGATAATTTGCATCCAGGCGCATAAAAATCAAGACTTACGTTGTCGTCCATGGTCTTGTTGACGAAAGTGGTCTGGGCTCGATTGAGCAGGGCATTCCTGAAGACAGACGCCTTCTTCTCACTGTACTTCACTTCGTGATCGACCTAAATGTATAATTTGAGTATAGAAATTGATTAATTGATAGGGGCTGTATGCAAATAATGTTAAAATTAGAATTTGACGCTATAGGCAAATGGGGTTAAAAACGAACCTGTCTCTTGCAGATTTCCGAGTAGAGGGAGCAGAACTTGGGCTCCTCGACGGCCTTGTCGAACATGATGTTTACAACCTCTCCCAGCTGTTCCTGAGAGGCGTCGAACTTGGCTCCCGAGACTTGCAGAGCCAGCCACTCCTTCATCAAGTCGTCCTTGGTGGTGGGAGTGATCTTGTTGAGCAGGGAGCGGACGGACTTCAACAGAAGCTTGATCCTGTTCTCCTCCTTCTCCATGTCCTCGGCGCTGATCTTCTCCGGCTTCCAGGCGTTCTCCGCACGGTTTCCGAGGGTGACCTGAAGAAATGAGATAAAATTTACTTTAAACCACAAAAAATGAAGAAATAAAGATTTTCCAAATTTCAACCGCAAAAAAAAGAAATGAGGTTCAAAAAATACCTTGCGCTCAGCGGGACGGTCGATGGAGATCCTGGGGCCGTAGGGCTTCTTACCGGCTCCGCCACCTCCGCGGCCTCCACGGTGGTCGTGGGAGTTGCGTCCAGAATACTGAAATATATAAATTAAATTAATACAAACCACATCTGATAATGGTGGCCTCAGGCCGCTCAAAATGAAGTAAGAGTAGTTATCGGTCAGAGAACAGAGACGCAGACACAGTTCAGAGACGCAGAAGGTCCGGCGATGGTTAGATGCAGAGTAAACGTAGCTACACCACGAGATGCAGGAGAGATACTGCAGCCATCAGAGACGCCGACACCAACAGACCCCCAGACCGGTCAGGGACGCAGACAACGTTTAGAGGCACAAAGTGTTATTGTCAGTTAAAGACGCAGACACCGGTGAGACGGAGAAGCCATCAGAGATGCATAAACCGGTTAGAGACGCAGACATCATGTCGACAGAGAAGGGATCTGACTCAGAGACGCAGACGCATACCGGCCAGAGACGCAGACGCTTAGATATACTTAAATTGGCTAGGGACGCAGAGTGAGCGCAGTTAGAGGTTAGAAACACAGACATCAGTGGGAGACGGAGAGGCCATTATAGACGCAGACACCAGTAGACGTCGATGCCGAGTATGCAGATGGTTAGTGACGCAGACATAAGTTATCGAGAGAGAGATAGAGAGAGAGAGAGATCCTCTACCTGTCGATTGCTTCCGCCTACTCTGCCCTGCATGGAACTGCGCTGAGCCCAGGGAGGGTTGAAATCGGGGCGGCCCTTCTTTCCATCTCCAGAAGACTTGGGCATCGAGTGAATGTCAAGGCCGTAGCCCTTCAGCTGATCAGCAGTGAGAGGGCAATTCGTCCGTTTGAACTCCTGAAAATGGTACTTTTATAATTTAAACTATCTAAGTTTAATCAATAAAATGAATAGCAATAAGAATAGGAATAATAATGAATAAGAATCGAACCTTCTCAATATCCCTGACGCAGTACAGGAAGGCCCTGTTGTAGAATCCGATGGTGATGTCGACCTCCTCCTTGTTCTGCAGAAGCTCCGCGTGGAGAGCGTCGAGCTCGGCTTCACGCTGACGGATGCGAGCGGCTTCCTCCTCCTCGCGACGGCGTTCCTCCTCCTCGGCATCCGGGGACGGAGAGACGGCCTCCTCTTCGGCATCAGGAGCCTCCACAACCACAGACGGGCTAAAAAGAACTTATTAGCTTTCCAATATTTAGAGCGCAAAATTCTAAATAATTCCAATCAAAATTCTAAGCAAATACCTGGGGATATCCTCATCAGCGGGGTTGACCTGCAACGACGGAATGTCGGGTGACTCTGGGTTGATTGCAGTCTCGACCTGGATAACTTTTTAGACAAAGAGAAAAAGAAAACTACCTTCTCTTCGACGGTGACCTTCTCCAAAGAGGCGGTGATCTCGGCGACAGCCTCTGGCTCAGCGACGGCCTCAACGGCAGGCTCCTCCTCCTTGACGAGTGCCTTGACGGGGGCTTCAACGACGACAGGAACGGCCTCAGCCTTGGTCTCCTCAACGGGTTCAGGAACTGGTTCTTCCTTCACGGGTTCGGGGGCGACGGGAGGCTCCGGTTCGGGAGTCTCCTGGACCACGGGAGCGGGCAGCTCTTCCTTGACTTCTGCGACGGCTTCCTCGGCCTCCTTGGGCTTGACGGCGGTGGTGGCTCCGATCTGGCTTCGCAGGTGTTCCTGGATCTCCTTGCGCCTGGCGACCTTCTGCCTTTCGACTTCTACAACTGGATTGTAAGATGAGCAAATTGGATCAATTTTTTAAAAGCACAATTCACGCCAGAAGTCTGGCTATGCGTAAAATAGTGGGATAATCATCGGTAAAACATTGGACTGGTCCGTAAAATATTGGTTTAAACCTACCGGGATCGACGGTGGTGCTGGGAGCGGCAGAGGCGGCGCCGTTTCCGACGATGTTAACCTCCTCGTGCGTGTTGGGATCCTCTATTTTCAGCACGTTGCGCTGTCTAGGAGGAGCCGGCTGCTGCGGCATCGGAGCCTAAAATACAGTATTATCTTTAATTTTAAAAATATTTTTAATATTAAATTTTAAACTAAATTTAAAATATATATATATAAATAAAACAAACCTGAGGGGGAACCATTTGCATCTGCGGCATGTACGTCTGCGGGGCAATGTACTGCTGCTGGTAGTAACCTGGATATTGACTAAAATTAGAATTTAGAGGGGAAAAGATGAGGGGGCTTACTACATGGGTTGCTGGAAGTACGGCTGCTGGTGCTGGAAGTTAGCACCGGGAGCGACGTTACGGTCTGAAACTTTGTAGTAAGGAGGGGGTCGGTTGTACATCTCCGTCTTGAATGATCCTCCTCCTCCTACTGCCGGTGGAGGTACGCCAAGCGAAAGCGGACTTTGGCAGAGAAAGCGGAGCGCAGAAGACGAAACCTCACCGGCGGCAGGGGAGGCAGAAGGTAATTAACAAATAACACAGAAAAAGCAAAGCCGAGGTCAAACAAAGCCAAACCTACCAATGGTGTAGCGGTTGGCTCCATCGTTGGTGAAGGAAGCGTTGCTATTCATGAAGAGCGTGGCATTGGTATTCTGGCTGTAATCGACAGGAACACGGACAGGAGCGAAAGAAGCCGTCTGGCCTCCGGCGGTCATCATATCGGGTTGAGTAGCCATGTTTACATGTTGTCCTAGAAGATTTGGATAGATTCAGATGGGTGAGAGGAGGCCCTACCGGCAATATGATTATTCCCTCTCCCACCTCCACCAGGCACACTTGTCATAATAAAGTTTGAGAAACTGAAAATAGAAGGAATCAGTGGGGAAACATTTCAAGGTTTTAAAAGAACCAGGAGATCTAACTAATCAATTATTGAATTCAAAGCATTAAATTTAAAGAACCATTGGATGGGAAACCACCAGCAACAAAAGATGACTTCTCCAGACGTTTTCCAACGCGCAAGACTCATTTTATGAAGCTTACTCAGCGAAACGTGGCATACTGTAGCCAGGAATTCGGCTGTTGTTGCGCCGGTCCGCCTGAACCCGCAGTTGTTCTACGCACTATTTGACGCAAAATAGATCAATTTGATGGAATATTGACAAAAATGGATCAATTTGACAGAATATTTTATAGAATAAAGTGTAATTAACTCAGGAAATGAGAAAGAACACATTTCGAAGCATTATCAGTGAATGACGAGGGTTCTGGTTATTTCGTCACTCCTAGCTATTTTTGAATGGTGAGAAAAGTGGGTTAGCTTTCGATGATAAATATACTCCGTAATATTCGTTTCAAGACCAAAAAACCAGGATTATCTTAAAATTTTCCAGAGGTCCAAATCGCTGAAAACGGGAAACTACCAAAGTCGTTAGAATATTGATTTGATCTTTGAAATTGAGTCCCCTTGGGTTAATTTGAATATTTCTAGTTTATGAACACCGCCCGTGTAGGCGGGATTACCGAGAATTTTGAATTTTTACACCCTAATTAGTCGGAAGCAAAAAAGCTGTGGAAAAGCGACATAGATAGGCGTGGGAAACAAATATAGATATAAATAAGCTTTAAATGTTTACAAAATAGTTAGAAATAAGTATTTTTGGAGATTTTTGTTACAAAAAGTGGGTATGACTTCGAAAATGTGAGAAATAGCCTTTTCGACCGATTTTGGCACGGAAATTGTTGGAAATGACGTGGAAATGGCTGAAGAATGGCTGAAAATAGAGTAGGAACCACTACCGGTTCCGGTTTTTGCACCCGAACGTTGGTTGTTCCCAGCGTTCGGCGATTGCGAAATCCTTCAAAGTCGATTTTCTCGGCGGGACGCCGATTTATCCCGAAAATTCCACTTTCTATCGATTTTATAGGAATATAGATTATTTTAAATAACAAAAATAAAAATTACGTAAGCACACAAAGCGGGAAAAACCAGAGAAAGGGAAAGATCAATACCTCAAAAATTTAGGACTCCGTATGTGTGTGTGCGATATTAGTCCTGCCGCGAACCACTCAGTCCTTTAACCCAGCTGTTCTCTCGGTTGCATTGCAGCCAGCCGGCTGGTTGTAAACAATTTGTTTTTCTCTCTTTTAATTTAATTTTTTCTATATTTTAAATGTATTTAAGTTTACAAAATTTGAATTTAGGATGATACTGGAAATGCTGGAATTCATGAGCGTGTTGGGAGACCGTGGGGCGGATTTCCTCTGCAAATTCTGCTACGGGGAGGAGGAGCTGAACGGATGGCTCCGGCCCTGCAAATGCTGCGGGACTCTCAAGGTATTTTAAATATCTATTTTAATATTAAAATATTAGTTTTATTAATAAATTTAAATAAAAAATGAATTTAGTGGGTCCATCGGTCCTGTTTCGACATGTGGATGAAGAAAGCGCCCGCGGAGCAACAGGCACAGTGCCAGACTTGCCGGTTAGTTTTCTTTTTTTTCTTTTTTATATTGAAAAAAAGATTGTGAATAATATTTTTAACATTAAAATGGTATATTATTTTTTTAATATAATTTTTTTTCAGCTACGTCTATGAAAAATCCTGGGCTCTGAAGCCGATTTCTGAGTGGAGTCTCCCTCAGGTCAAGGTTTGTTGAATTTTTATTGATTCATGCGTGAAAAAGCGATCCGCAAAAAGAGTGGGTGATTTGGTTCCTGATCGTATGAAAAGTGAACAATAGATATGTTAGAATACTATAAAAAGAGAACAATAGATTTCTACCTGGAAGAACATTTTCGAAACGCCAAAACCACCTCTGGCGTACAATAAATCAAAGCTCATTGGCCGAATCATTATGTAGTAGCAATCATTCTGTGGTAGTCAATTTGTGATTGAGCTCAAAATTTGCGTTTACAGAGGTGGTTTTGGGGTTTCGAAAATGTTCTTCCAGGTAGAAATCTATTGTTCTCTTTTTATAGTATACTAACATATCTATTGTTCACTTTTCATACGATCAGGAACCAAATCACCCACTCTTTTTGCGGATCGCTTTTTCACGCATGAATTGTTCACTTTTTATAATTATTCTTTGAATAATAAAACCAATTTACAAAACATTTCATTTAATGAAACTTTTAAGTTTGAACCCCCTAAACCTATGTTGGGGAAGGTAACAACGTAACCATCGCTTTTTCAAAACTATACCACAAGAATTATCGACTATGGGTAACACATGATACTAAGTGGAAACATTATTTCTTAAAAGGCAAAAAGAGTTGACCAAGGCGGGGCTCGAACCCGGGTCGCTAGATTCAGAGACTAACGCGTGCACCGTTATACCAAGGGGGCGCCACGTCCTTTGTCGAAATTCGGGGGTTTTGCTCTAATTTGGTTATTTTACAACCAAATTTGCTGAAAGTTGGCGCGCCGCGAGTGACCACCAGTTCCAGTGTTCTGCACAAATTTGGTTACCGTAGCTTTATCCGTTCGCCCGTAACAACCTTACATGCAACCGACGGGAGACATCGCCATTTCAGGCAGCGGAGAGGAACCAAACCACCGCGCAGCGCTACGCGCTGCGCGCAATTAATTTTAATTTCTTTTTATAAATTTAATTTCTTTTTCAATGATTAATAAAAATTTTAGTTCTCGTTCCTCACAACGATGGAGATTCTGCTCGACGCCTATTCCACTTTCAAGCTCATTCGCGGATTTTTCAACACTTTTCATGGAAATAGGTGAGATTTTGGCGAAAATACGGTATTTTTGTGGTTTGTGAGCGGCCTGAGGTTAGCTAAAAGCGGCCTGTGGGCATCGAAAGCGGCCTACGGTCACCAAAAGCGGCCTGAGGTCACCAAAAGCGGCCTGATGTTACAGCGGCCTGAGCATTCCAAAAGCGGCCTACGGTCACCAAAAGCGGCCTGAGGTCATCAAAAGCGGCCTAAGGTCACCAAAAGCGGCCTGAGGCTTCCAAAAGCGGCAAAAATCCACCAAATCCTCAAACATCCCCAAATTTCCAGGAATCCGCTGACTCAGATCTGCCACATTGCCTTCTGGAGGGCTTTCATTGCCACGGATCGTCGGTTGGCCTACTACCGCTCCCTCGGCGTCACCGCCATGTCCTCCATCTTCGAAATTCGCATCCACAACTACGGAAGCGACCTGGATGCCTCCTTCGAGTGGGTTTTAAACAACGGAAAAACTAGATTCTTCTGTAATTTACAGAATTATCTATATATTATCTGTTTATATATATATAAGATTATATATATCTGTTTATATATATAAAATTATATATAAACACTCAAATAAAATTGAAATTAAGCGAACACGGAACGTTCCCGCCGGCCCAGTATCATTTAAAAATTCCGTGCGGGACCCGCTGGGTAAACTTTTAACTCGCGACAGATTTTGAGAGTTCCTAAGTCCCTTAAGGTTGCAAAATGTTTAATACAAGCGGCCTTTGAATACCAAAAAGCGGTCTTTGGTCGCCAAAAAGCAGTTTAAGCGGCCTTTTGTTGCCAATAAGCGGCTAAATAATTTTTACTAAATGTTTCGAGTTTTCCAAAAATCCAATTTTCTGTGGATTAAACGTTTTTGGAGCACTTGGTCCCGCCACGATTTTGGTAATCTACAATTACTGTAGAACCCTTTAATAAATAAAAAAAAACTAATGGAGATGATTTAGAAAATGACCGAAAATCATCGAAGGCAGCGTCTGATTTATTTTATTTATTAAAATTATAATTTAAAATATATTATTTATTGAAATTATTAAGAAAAACTTTGTTAATGAAATAAGTTATTCAAATTAACAAAAATACAGCTTCATTCTTCGACCAATTCGGTTCGAAACCGCCGTTGGATGGCATAAAATGACGAAAAATACTTTTTGTAGGTGCTGTATGCAAATTTTTCTCTTGAGTCATTTTCAGTTTTAAATCGATTGGTTGCGATTTTTCGGAATTTCAACTTACGTGAGAGTGGTGAGAATATCTGAAGACATTGTTTTTTTTTCTTGTTTTGGTCGTATTTTCCAAAAATACAACCGGATCAAAGCGTTCTTGTTGTTTGACTGATTCCCAATAGAAGCCTGAGGCAAGCCACGCCCCTTTTTCTAAGCGCCGATTGCGAAACCCCTCCCGGATGACGTCATTGAGGACCCCGTATTCCTTGTGCATCAATTAAGGGCCATCTGCTGGTCTGGCACTGTTTTTGACTGAAGACTCTACTGTTTTAGGAAAGATAGCAGGCGAACAATGTGTGTTGGTCAACATCGCTGCGCTAGCGGTTTTATCGGCGGGGCGGACAGGAATCGGAGATAACCGCATAACTCTGGAGAGAAAGACGGGGTCTCTCTTGTTCCAAAAGGCAGCCTTGACCAGAAAACTGCACAAACGGCGGTTACTTGACGGAGCGAAAGGGGTTTCCCGGGGGAAGGAGAGAGAGAGAGAGAGGGAGAGGGAGAGGGAGGGAGGGAGGGAGAGAGATAAATAAGGAGAAAGGAGGAGTCCAAGCGGCTTTTTTGTTGCTAAATAGCGGTCCAAGCGGCCTGTGGTTGCCAGAAAGCGGTCTTTGGTTACAAAACGCGGTCCGAGCGGCCTTTGGTTTCCAGAAGGCGGTCCAAGCGGCCTGTGGTTACAAAAAGCGGTCCAAGCGGCCTTTGGTTGCCTAAAAGCGGTAGGCGGCCTTTGTTTGTCAAAAAGTGGCCTTTGGTTGCTAAAAGAGCGGTCCAGCGGCCTTTGATTACAAAAAGCGGTCCAAGCGGCCTTTCGTTTCCAAAAAGCGGTCCAAGCAGTCTTCTATTACCAAAAGCGGTCCAAGCGGCCTTTGGTTGCCAGAAAGCAATCGTCCAAGCGGCCTTTCGTTTCCAAAAAGCGGTCCAAGCGGCCATTGGTCTCCCGAAAGCGATCCAAGCGGCCTGCGGTTGCAAAAAAGCGGTCCAAGCGGCCTTTGGTCACCAGAAAGCGGTCCAAGCGGCCTAAGGTTGCTAAAAAGCGGCACCTTGATGAAAATACATACAGGTCCATAGTCCATTTCAAAATCAACAAATTCTGTTATTTCTTTCGAAATTGTTTTCCTAAATAGCCCGGTTTTTTGTACAGTGGCGTCGTGGTTGAACACCCTGATAACCGATATAACCGATCGTAAACAGCGCGACAAAAATATCGCCTCCCTAATCACCTCACCGCATGTGGCGACGAATCGGGTTCACACGGTGTTTCCCAGGGTTCGGGGCTATCGATCGGTAATTTTTCTATGATTTGAATTTTGGAGCCTGGTGGTCTTCAATGATTGAAACGTACGGTTTTAAATCGCTGTTGGAGGTGCTATTGGCCTCAAAATGGAACTAAAAATCACTTTTTGAGGTGCTATATGCAAATTTGGGGTGCTCTTTTCAACTGGATCGTGTCAAACAGTGGTTTTTTTCAAAGCGGTACAAAGGTTTTACCGCCTCGCCTCTCAAAATGCCATCAATCTGATAGCGAGGTCATTCATTGCACTCGCTGCAGCGTAATTTGCATACTGACGTCATTCGCGGGGACACCGGAACAGCTGATGCGGACGAGGGTGTTGCGAAATAGCCGCCGCTCTCTCTCGTGCCGACAGCAAACAAGAGGGACCACTGCGTGAATAATATTCCGGCTCTGGATTCAAATAAGGGGAATGTCTGAAATTTAAGGTTCGAAACCCCAGTGAAATGTGATACGGTATTTCCTGGAGAGCCTTTGCTGGGCCTACGGATTAAACCCGCTTTTTGGCAACCAAAGGCCGCTTGGACCGCTTTTTGGAATCAAAAAAGCCGCTTGGACCGCTTTTTGGCAACCAAAGGCCGCCTGGACCGCTTTTTGGCAACCAAAGGCTGCTTGAACCGCTATTGGCAATCAAAAAGCCGCTTGGACCGCTTTTTGGCAACTAAAGGCCGCTTGAACCGCTTTTTGTAATCAAAAGGCCGCTTGGACCGCTTTTTGGCAACCAAAGGCCGCTCGAACCACTTTTTAAATCAAAAAGCTACTTGGACCGCTTTTTGGCAATCAAAGGCCGCTTAGCTATGAATATCTATGACTCCATAGAGACAATGTTTGACAAGTACGGTTCGAAACCGTCGTGGGAGGTGCTATTTTGCCTAAAATGGCACTAAAAAGCACTTTTTGAGGGTGCTATATGCAAATTTGGGGTGCTATTTTCAAATGAGACCGGAACGTGTCAAACAGTGCATAGAGATCACTCATGGTTCTAACTGAGAAATCTTTTTTCTTTGTGATGCAAACTACGAGAAAAGTGCAGGGTTTTTAAAGTTTCCTCTCGTCAATAATTCTTATTTTTAGGAGAAAAAAATTGGTTTGTAGGGTTTACAAAAACATGGTCATTTTTTTATTTACCAAGAAGGCAAAAGGTCATGTAAGCTCTTACTTTTGGCAAATTAGAGCTAAAAATTTAACTTAAAAAATGAAGATAGTCCTATAATTCAGTATAACAGTAGGCAAAAATGAAAGGCACCGAGTGGGACCGAACCCCAGACCGTTTGCTTGGTGGCTTTCTTGGTGACGGACAAATGAGTTTCTGCAGAAGATAGTATCTCTCTTCGTTTCTTTTGTTACCAACGTTCATGCTGTTCCATTACGCAACAAAGTGCATTGTACTGCAATTAGGATGCACCTGCTCTATTCTAATTGGCAAAGATCTTCCCAACAGATGGTTCTACGCGCTGGATTAAAGGACTCCCGATTGTTACTGTTACAAGGGGCCAGTCTTTCTTGAAAATTTTAGCCGCTCTTTTCTGTCTCTAAACCCAAATTGGTCCCCTAAATTGCCAACCACCAGACCAGGGTTCGATCCCAGTCGGTGCACTTCTTTTTTGTCTAAGTCTAATTAACAAAAAATTACAACTAGAACCATGTTTTTAAAAAATGGTTTTCTTAGACTAAAATTCGATTTTTCAGTTCCTCCTGGGATGCCTCGTTCGTCGATCTGCTCGATCGTGCTCCCGACCCCTTCTTCGAGGACGACCCCGTCCTGGCCATCGACGCCGTGGAGGAGTAGCCATCGGGGAGTAGGAGTGATGCGGCAAACGGGCGCCGTTTGCTTGCCTTGTTCTTGACCTTAAGCTGTGCCTCTATCGATTGATTTGTGAACATAGCTTAGATCCACACATCGGGTATTCTCACGTGTATTATTCCAATCGATTCAAACTATATAGTTAATTGAATGAATGTATTATATTTACGCTTGTTATTTTTTGTAAATCGAAAGACAAGTACCAACCAACTTGGAAATACTTTATTTCTCTCCTGACCTCTTTCTCTCTCTTTCTCTCTCTCCCCAATAAGAATTTTCAGAAGGCGGTCCAAGCGGCCTTTGGTTGCCAGAAAAGCAGTCCGAGTGGCCTTTTACTGTTAGAAAGCGGCTTAAGATTACCATAAAGGTGTCCAAGCGGCCTAATGTTGCCCAAAAAAAAAGCTGTCTTTGGTTGCCAAAAAGCGGTTCAAGCGGCCTTTGGTTGCCAGAAAGCGATCCAAGCGGCCTATGATTCGAAATAAGCGGTCCAAGCGGCCTTTGTTTGCCGAAAAGCTGTCTAAGCGGCTTATGGTTTCCAGAAAGCGGCCCTAGCGGCCTATGGTTGTCAGAAAGCGGCCCTTGGTTACCACAATCAAGCGGACTTTGGTTCCCAGAAAGCGGTCCAAGCGACCTTTTGCTGTTAGAAAGCGGCCAAAGGTTGTCATAAAGCGGTACCAGCGGCCTATGGTTACCAAAAAGTGGTCCAAGTGGCCTTTGGTTGCCAGAAAGCAGTCTTCTCCTCTCTCTCCCTCCCTCTCCCTCCCTCTCTCTCTCTCTCTCTCTCTCTCTCTCTCTCTCTCTCTCTCATGCCCCTGCTTTTCCCTCATTAGAATAAAGCGAATCATTTTCATATATCCTTTTATTTTCCCAATTTTTTTGAATTCCTCCGAGAATAAATCGATTTTTCCATTTATCCTGTTCTTTGCCCCTTTAATTTACGAAAACAATCAACTAACATAACAAAAACAATGTTCAGAATAGAATGGATTTCATCAGTCAGATTCCCTCAAAGATACTAGCCACAATCGCCAGACATGAGGACCGTCTAGTCACCTTCTTCGTCGGTATTCTGCTGCCTCTACTAGCCATGGTCGTCATTTTCACGTGGAAAGTGAAACAAGCCACGATAAAAAGGAAGAAAGTGAGTAGAAGCATGTAATCGAGCACTGCACTTTTAAGTTTTCACTTGGTTGAGTTTTTCTTCAGAAAATTGTCTAAGATTGAAACCAAAATGAGAGAAATGCGCTACTTAGGGCTTATCCGTTAAAATGTTAAGTACTTGCAAAAACAGTGGAGTTGTGGCAAAAGAGCACTAGAACCACTCTTGGGATTCAACAAACTAGTTCTTCAGAAATTAGCAAGGTTGGAATCTATTGTTGTAGAAAGTGGATTGAGCTGGAGTAGGCTAGTTTTCAAGTCGCCTAAAACTATGGAGTGATGTGGCAATAGTAGCTTCTCTTTGCAATTTGGCCATGAAACACACTCAAAACTTATGTAGGGTAGTTTGAACACTTCTAAATATATATCTTTGGCAGAGAGAGAGAGAGAGAGAGAGAGAAAGAGAGAGGGATAGAGAAAGAGACAGACAGAGGGAGGGATAAAGAGATCGCTCCGTGAAGAACCAGCTGGTGTAAGACACTTCTTGCTTACGACTTACGTAAGGTAAGTACCTTAACACTTACGTAAGGAAAACTGCCTTCATAAGGGATTTCCACCCATTCAGCGGTATCGTCGGGGTGGGCGAGTGGTCAAAGCCGTGGGATTAAGGCTCCCATGGGGGGCGTGAGCCTCCCTACGAGGGTTCGAATCCCTCTCCCGGCAGAACTTTTGCTACCACTTTTTGGGATTCGTAGCATTGCTTTGTGGAGTTTAGCAATAGAGAATCCGTTTTGTTCAGTCGATTTTAGCTGTTTTACTGAGTTTTGTACTTAAGAACACGGTGATTTCAGTTGCTAAGTTGTATTATTCAAGACATTCTAACGAAAAATCCAGAAACAGGATTCTCAACTTTTGCATTTACCACCATAATCGTTATAAAATTGCATTTCTCCTCAAAAACTTTAAAAAATCTGCATATGTTTTCAAGCAAACCAGAATTATCAAGGACCGGGCCGTCTTAGAAATCGGCCCCGTTTTGGCTCATCCATCCAGTTTGCCTAATAAACCTATCAGCCACATATTGAGAGATCTATTTCTTTAATCCACAAAAATCTATCTTTTTCTCTCTCCCAGCCAAGTGATCCCTCTCCACTTCGTTGTCTACAGCCTGTTAAAGCTCCAATTTCGGAAGCTAAACTTTTCTTTTGTCGTCTGGGATCTCTCCAAATTGCTTGATCTCATTACTCTCTTAGCGTCTGTGATCTCTTCAAGTTCTTTGCTCTCTTCTCTCTCTCTCTCTCTCTCTCTCTCTCTCTCTCTCTCTCTCTTACTTTTATCTTTCACCTACAGGTTTTCAACTCATTATCTGTTTCTCTTTTTTTATCTCTCTCTCTCTGTCTCTCTCTCTCTCTCTCTCTCTCTCTCTCTCTCTCTCTCGTAAAAAAGCAAATGTTCTCACGTCGTCTGCGCTCGTAAAAAAGCAGAAGCTTAAACACGGTGCAGGGCATGCGTAAAAAAGCGAGTACTTAGATAATATTTGACAGTTTATCTGCCGCCTGAAATTACCACAAAATGGCATTTCGGTTTCAAAAATCTCCAAAGGGGTACCAAAAACTACCACAACAAGGGTAGTTTCAGAAATCCACAGTAACCGAGGTTCGTAAAAAATCTACCGTAACCGTTTACCTAAGGCCTAGAGAGATATGCAGAAAGGGAGAGAAAGTTAGAGAGAGAGAGAGAGAGAGTTGAAAACACTAATTCAAACACTTTGAACTTTGCAATAAACTCTCATTTTAGCAAATCCGCAACAAGGAGAAAGTGCTGAAGCTGCTCCGAGAAGGCGGAAAACTCGTCGACCTACCTACCCCTACCCCTGCAGCCATCGCTTCTGACGGTCATCAGAAGAAGGAATAACTCCAAACCCGAACTATCCCATTTCACTCCCCTCTTTCAGCGTAATCCCATCGTCGTGATACTCGATAAAACGATTTCATATCAGAAAGATGGCTTCTTCAAAACGAAATCCCGTGTCACGGACCGGTGTGACAGGCTCATTTGACGGCGCATAGCCATGTTATGGTCACGGGATGAAGCGAACCTGCTTCTTTCATTAGCATTTGCCATTATCTGGCGGTGGCATCGCGCTTTGAAACCCTTCCTATCGTTTAATTCATCTACTCTTTAAAGGTCTAGGAGGATTACAAATAACTATTGATTTAGTGGTAAGAGGATCTATGTTTTGCAAGAATAAGTCTCTCTATATCTCTCTTTCTCTCGCTCTTTCTCTTTCTCTCTCTCTCTTTATCTATTCATTTGCGTCTCTAACTCTATCACATTCCTCTACGTCTCTAACTATCTTCAACCACCACAACCCTCTGCGTCTCTGACATTCACATTCCTCTGCGTCTCTAACTGCTTTTCGCCGTCAAATTTATCTGTGTCTCTAACCTTCTCTGACCATCGCATTCATCTGCGTCTCTAACTGTCTCTGACCACCACACTAATCTGCGTCTCCAACTGTCTTTTGCCATCGAATTCCTCTGCGTCTCTAAATGTATCTGACCACCACGTTCCTCTGCGTCTCTTACTGCCTCCCTACATCTAATTCCTATGCGTCTCTAACTGTCTCTTGCAACAACATTTCTCTGCTTCTCTAACTGTCTCTGGTAATCACAGTTCTCTGCGTCTCTAACCATCGCATTCCTCTGCGTCTCTTATGGTCTCTGACCATCACATTTATCTGCGTCTCTAACTCTAACTGTCTCTGGTCACCACAGTCCTCTGAGTCTCTAACTGTCTATGAACCCTACATTCCTCTGCTTGTCTAACTATTTCTTGCTATAGCATTGTCTCTAACTGTCTCTGTCAATCGCATTCCTCTGTGTCTTTAACTGTCTCTAACCACCGCATTCCTCTACGTCTCTAACTGTCTAGGAACATCACGTTTCTCTGTGCCTCTAACCGCCATTCACCTTAACATTCCTCGGTGTTTCTAACAGTCTCTAGCCACCACAATCCTCTGCGTCTCTAACTATCTCTGGCAACCCAGGGAGATGGCATGGTACACAGGAGGAACCTCTCCATCGACTAAAACCCCTAAGTGGACAACAATGAAGATACGTATTTCTGGCGCTCCCCTTTTCTTTTCTGCACTTTCTTTGCCC